>CM051037.1:10841052-10906052 GCA_027627225.1 Congeria kusceri | reverse complement strand
TATGATAAGGGGACAAGTTGGGTCAAAGATATGTCACCAACCAAAAAAGTGAAACAGGCTTTATAACAGTCAGGAGCCGAATGTTACGAAGAATGACTAGAACTATGTCAGTTATTGTCTCCATGCAATCTATTGATGTTGTGGTCAAAACTATATCATTTTGTTACATCCCTGTATCGACATGTGTAACATAACGTTTGCTCTGGTGGTGTTTCATAATTTATTTTAACATGTTTGACATGCAATATGATGTGGATCATTCTGGGTCAATTATCTAGGTCAATATGGTCAATTTGGATGTAACGAACAACAAGGTTACTCAGTCAAATAATATAAACATCGTATCTTCACTATACTATTTTCTTTTGTCACCCGATCAGGTTAAAACTTTGTCATACAGCTGGAATATTAGAAAAATGCGATTATACGATAAAATCCTTGTTTCAACGGTTCTTTTTATAACATATATGGCATCTGGCTCAGTGGAACTTCTACGTTTCAACAATACTACTTCGTTTGTCACAACCGAATTGTATTGTAATTGTATCGTTTCACCGCGAGTTCGCTTTTCATTTAGCTTAAGCTCAATCCTGTTCAGCATGTGGAATATCTTAATTTAGAAAAATAAACAACTGTATGCTTTACTGGTATATATTCTAAATTCAAATATCTTTCCGTGTTCAGCAGTGTTTTAAAATATTATATTTTAATGGTGACATCGAGACGAACTGTTTCGTCACTTTGCCAGTATTGAGTAAAATAGTCAATATACTTTGACGGAAAGTACCTATGAATATATTTACGTCGCCTAACATATACAAAACAATAATTTGATAAAAATAACTTAACTTTCTTAGCCCAACATTTACTTCCATAGTCATCTAGAGTTTTGACATATTCTAACATTGTTTGGCATTTCTATGATAAGCATATTTAATAACTTACATAAATATTAAATAAATTTGCAAAGTATGTAACACATAATGAAAGACGTCCACATTTACCAAGAACAAGATATGTATTAGTAGATTTTTAACATACCAACACTCTTTTGCAAAATTTGCCTCGATGGTGACAACATATACCTAATTCCAAATTGTGACAATATCATACTATTAAATAGAATACATACTTCCTTCATTGGAAACTATTCACACTATTTTTTATAAAACATAAATAGTACAAATTGAATTTGTGCTTGTGCACGTAGTCTTTCGTGTGTTGCGATCCCATGTATTAATATACTGAGTCAATATTTATTTGTATCACCAACTTTACTATGTAAATGATAAATACGCGTTTTTAACTGTTCATCCCTGTTCAGAATCGGGGCCAATATTTTGAACTGTTGCCCTCAGCATAACGGCCTCGGGGCAACAGTTCAAAATTTGCCCTCTCTACTTCAGGAAAACAATTTGACTGTTCCCAAATGTCAATAAAATATCTCTATAGTGTGCCACGTGAACTCCAGTGTTCATAATTCCTCAAGGGCCCGCCATTTCTAGAGACACTTATGCCTGTTTATTAAGAGTAATTTGCATTCCATTTCTAATACAAAAGTCATGTACGACATGTAAGAGTTATTGTAATGTGTTGGCTCTTTCTGCGCAATTATCTATGTCATCGGCGTAGATAAGACATATTATGTCGTGTATTTCATTGTAAAAGAATATACCAGATTCATTGTTTCAAGTAAAATCGTAGACCTTTTACGAATAAATAGTGCAAAAATTGTTGAACTGGTCGTAACACCCTGTCTAGTAGCAATATTGCATTCAAAACTCTCTCAAGTTTGTTCGAGAAGTAGTACTTTAAGCCTCTGTGTAGGGTAAAGTTTCCGTACTTCGAACTTTAATACACGTATAAAGTAAGTTGTACATGTTAAAAATACGTGTACCCATTGCCATTGATCCCTTTTTTATAGGTATTGAAATAAAACGTGGTGGTTAATTTTATCAAATTCCTTGCGGAAATCAATATATATAGCAGTACACTTCACACCATGTCTAAGACATTTTTAAGGAAATCACCAATTTGGTTGTTGGATTCCGCCCATTCGTATAATCCCTTATTTATAATACTAGATACATTCGTATACATTGTATTTGTAAATGAAATTCCGCAATAGTTTCCTTGTGAACAGTTTAGCATATTCGCTTCTAAAATTCGCGAACAGGGTTTAAATCCAGGTCCCGACCTATAGGAGTTTAGTTAGTGGTCATACTCCCGGACAGGTGGTTGTCCTCCTATTACTTCGTCATCTCTCGCAGCACAAAACATCTCCAAAATTAAAAAAAAAGTTGATGGGTATTAAGCAAATTAGGAAAGGAGAATTGAGAGACACCAGATTTGGGGGTCCTCAGTAAAATCCTGTATAAACACAAATATCGAATATCGAATGACAAGAAAGGTATTTACTTAACAATTAAATTTATTATAATTTTAGATGTAATATGATGACTATTTAGTGCAGCTGCATGGGTGTTGTTATACACATGTGTCATCTGCAAAAAGCAATAATGTACAAACAAGTTTTTTTTCGTTTACCAGAATGGAATAAAAATCGAGAAAGAAACCGATGGTATAAAATTGACCACCAGCTTTTACAATGGTAAATTACGATGTCCTGTTAATGCCATCGTAGTTTCGCGACTTCGACCTTAGCTCATGAAAGGGCGCCAACAAGCCGACACGATACGCCGACAAGCCGAGACGATACCCTGAAGCGATGCGCCGTCGCACCGACACGATGCGCCGAAGCATTATAAAATTGGGCGAAAATACGAAATGACGTAAAATGTAAAAATCTTTAATTTATTAGGAAAATAACGACGAGAAAGAAAGCGATGGTATACAATTGACCAGCAGCTTTTGCAAAGGTAAATTACGGTGTCCTGCTAATGCCATCTTATTTTCGCGACTTCGACCTGTGCGCATGAATGGGCTTCGACAAACCGACTCGATACGCCGACGCGCCGAGACGATACCCTGAAGCGCCGAATTGATGCGCCGTCGCGCCGACACAATGCGCCGATGCGTTATAATGGCTGCACTCGGGAGTGCTTTTTTCATCAGTTGTTATAAAATTGGGCGAAAATGCGAAAACGCGATTTTGATAAAATGCACAAATCTTTCATTTATCAAGACAATAACGACGCGCCGACACGATACGCTCACGCCGCCGATACGATACACCGAATAAATAAATCTTAATAAATAAATAGATAAATAAATAGACAATTAAGTAAATAAATAAAATTAACTTTATTATAATTATTGTACTATGATTGTACTATTATTAATAAGCATTCGTCATCTTTCAAACAATGTCATATTTTTTATGAAACAAATATTGTGCACAGTTTTTAGAAACTTGTTTCGGTATTAATTTGATCACCTTTATTATATTCATCATCGTCATCATCATCATCAGCAGCAGCAGCATCATCTTCATCATCATCATCGCTATCACCATCATCATCATCATGATGATAATCATAATCCTCCGCCTCCTCCTCCTCATCATCATCATCAACATCATCATAATCATCATCATCCTCAACAACATCGTTATCATCATTGCCATCGTCGTCGTCACCATCAACTTCATTATCATCATCATCATCATCATCTATCATCATCATCTATCATCATCATCATCATCATCATCATTATCATCATCATCATCTTCAGCATTATTATTATTATTGTTATTATTATTATTATTATTATTATTATTATTATTTTTATTATTATTATTGGGTTGTAGTAGAGGTAGTAGTGGTAGTGGTAATAGTACTATATATATCAGTATTGTTCATAATAATATTAAAATCAATACTATTATTATTATTATTATTATTATTATGATTACTAATATTATTATTATTATTTTATTTTTTTATTTTTTTATTCATTATCTATCATCTTCATTATCATCATCATCATCATCGGCATCATCATCAACTATCATCATCTTCTTCTTCTTCATCATCATTATTATTATTAGTATTATTATTATTATTATTATTATATTATTATTATTATTATTATTATTATTATTAGTATTATTGGGTAGTAGTAGAATTAGTAGTAGTAGTAGTATCAGTAGTAGTAGTAGTCCTTGTAGTGGTAATAGTAGAATATGTATCGGTATTGTTCATAATAATATTAATATTAATATTAATATCAATAATAATAATAATAATAATAATAATAATAATATTATTATTATTATTATTATTAGTAGTAGTATTATTATTATTATTTTAACAACAATAATAACAACAACAACAACAGCAAAAACAACAACAACAACAACAACAATAACAATAATAATAATAATAATAAAAATTATAATGGAAATTACTTCAATATCAGCATCAACAACAAAATCGTTTTACTACTACTACTATAAGTAATAGTAGTAGTTGTAGTTTCAGCAGAAGTAGTAGTAGTAGTAGTGGTAGTAATGGTTATAGTTGTAGTAGTAAAAGTGGTAACGGTTATGTCGCCGGGTGGTGAAGGGTCTGCAGCCAGTCCGGGACTCGAACCCGGGACTTTCCACTTACAGGGCGAGTGCTCTACCGAGTGAGCTGACCGGGCCCTTTCTCAGCTAATCAACAATCCCGCTTTAGTTCAGTACCCTGAGAGTTATATAGTTATTTGTTATATTAGTTTTTATTATTATTGTTTACAGTCGTATTACTATAATGACGATGATGATGATATTGGCGATTATGATGTTGATGATGACGATTATAATGATGATGATGATGATGATGATGATGATGACGACGACGACGACGATGATGATGATGATAATGATGATGATGATGATGACGATGATTATTATGTTTATAAGGATGACGATGATGATGTTAATGGTGATGATGATGATGATGATGATGACAAAGACAATTACGATGCATATGATGACGCTGACGATGATGCTGTTGATGAAGATGACGATGATGATGATGACGATGAGGATGATGATGATTATAATGATAAATGTGATTAAAATGCTACTTCTGCTGCTGCTGTTTGTGCCGCTGCTGCGAATGATGATGCTGATTTTGATGATTTTGATGGTGTGGTGTAAGTAGTTAGAAATATATATGAAATAAAAAATAACTTACATTTTCATTCGGTTTTCTTCTCAGATGTTCCTTGGCTGAGATAATAGATAAAAGCCAATGTCGACGCCATACATTTGTTGCAAGTTAAACTCTGGAACTGATGGAAACTTGTTGTTAAAGCTATATAATGCGCGATGCACGATGCAATTTACTTTAAGAGGTGTTTGCGATTCAGAAAGACTAATAACACATTGTAACACCTTCTGCCCACCATTTAAGACTGTGTTTTCTAAATAGTTTAATTTCGTCCCCTGATGATGGGTTGCCCTCTGAATGAAATCTATCTGTTTCAATTTGACTTCTTTATTTTTCGTCTGTCGACCTGTCAGTCCAGATCATACGCGATTAAATCGTGTGATATTTTAGCCTAACATCGTTAAACACATCGTTAAACACTAACTGATAGGAAATTTACGAGGTTGTTTTCTCATCAATACATCAAAGGGTTGTATGACCTTGTGACAAACAAATCGTCGGTCCCTGGATCATAAAATTACCTTGTTTGTAACATGAAGCTATCTTGAACTCATCTTGTTGAATTTCCAATCCACGGGAAGCTACCGTATTGCCCTCGAAGATCCTATTTCTTTTTTGGTTCAATGTTTATTTTGATGTCTCCTGACTGCATAGTTAATGTACTGCTTGCACCCTATTACCGTGTTTCTTAAAAATCTGAATAGGTTTAAATTAGTACATTGAATAAAACCTACAACAAACACAATGTAATAGAAAAAAATCACGTTTTTCAAAACGCAGCAATTTCAAAGGTTATAATTGTGACAGCGTAACGCAAACCTTTATTATCTGATCTGAAATTCGCAAACTTTGTAGGCGAATGAAGATTGTTTTTCATGTTACAAGTGTTAACATTGCTTGATTATTTTAATATTGTTAAAGATTGACCGTCGTATGTTAAATGATAATGAGAAACAACAACATTTTACTGGGTGATGTGTATGTACGTTATTTCTTTAAGTTAATAGAATAAATGAATATGCAGATTCAAAGCAAAATAAATTGAGTCAAATGTTAAACATATATTTCTCCATCTGAAGAGAACTAGTATCAGTATTTACATTTTAAATAACAATTTTGTACCGAAAATGATAAAAACCGGGGAACCATCAGTCTCAAAAAGACCAACATAATGGGCCAAGATATCAGCAGCATTCCGAATATCTCCATCGCTGACTGCACCCTGGAAATGGTAGACAACTTTATCTACATTGGTTCTACCATCTCCAGCATGCCGCATTAAACAATCGGATTTGAAAAGCAGCAGTTATGGCCCGCCGAGCAAAGAGAGCTTGGAACAACCCCACGATAACAACTCACACCAAATGAGGGTACATCAAGTTTGCCGGCTCAGCACCCTATTGTACGGCAGTGAAGCATGGACCAAGAGCGCTGACTTAACACTTGCACGCTGCCTCATGAAAATCCTGGGTATCATATGGCAGTACCGTTTTTCAAGCAAAGACGTCATTGCAAGGGCAGGAATACCAGAACGCCTGCGTTGGCTAGACCAGGCCAGCCAAAGACCTACACTACAGCGAGTTTTCTACGAGATCGAGACTTGCAGGAAGACCAATCATTTGCTACAAAGAAGTTTGTAAACGTGACTTGAAGGCAGGCAACATGAACCCCGCAGTCTGGGAAGCAACAGCTGCGGATGGAGGCCAGCTGTCACAGCAGGCATCAAGGCGTCTGAGATAAAAGAGAGTATGTGTAGGACGAGCGAAAAAGCGCAGACGGTTTTGCCGCATCAATGGATACAGCACCTACAGATCCAGAGCCAAGCACATACTGCACTTGCAGCAACTGCAACAGAGCCTGTCGCTCCAAAATCGTAATGTACAGTCACAGTAGGCGCTGCAACCAAACCACAGAGACTCCATATATTGACCGCGCGCCGGGTCAAATTTGGCCTAGGCATATTCATTGTCTCCAGAGACAGGCGGATGCCAACAAAACACGCTCTTGGCTTAATAGCACATGGTGCTTCTCTCGCTTCTTGGTCAGGTAACTTACAATGTAGATGTCCCAAGCCTGTCAAGATCTAGGTAAAACAATTGAAAGTCTGATTGTCACGTGCAACGAATGTTGTATCGATGCACGCGATAAGAGTTTTCTAAGCAAATCTGCACGCTTTTAATGCATTGCAAACTGCATGTGATAAGGGTCTCCAAATCTGAACGTTTTTAGTACCTGATTTTCTAGTGCAATTACATTTCACAACATGTCCAAGGAAGCAAACAGGTGGCATACCAACAAAGCGGTTTTTCGAGACCATGGGATGAGCGGCACCACTATGTACATTGTATAACGTATTCATATAATCTTGATTATCGCCTTATTTATACCCCGGTCACAATTAATCTCCGACCGAATGCCTTCCGGGCACCTGTCCTCTGCCGGGTCATTTATAGGCTTCGTGTCGAAATCATTTTTATGCGAAGTTATAACCAGACCAACTGGTACGCTGATGACCAACAGTAAATCTGACACCATTTGGTTAAATTTGTCAATATATATATCGCGCGCCGGGTTGTTTTTCCGACCTCTTGGTTCCTGTTCGGTTATCGGGCATCGTCAGGATATCAGCAAGTGCTTACAGAACGCCGATTCAAGACGGTTAAAAAAAAAGTTAGTTTCCTGAATAATCGGAAGATCGACGCCCGGCCACCTCGGATTCCGTAAAAGCCGTACACATCGGAGAATTTATCTCCAGTCTGTTTACGCCGACCGATGCCTAAAAACTTGGTAACATCGGCCGGGCGCCGGGTAAAATGTGGCCTAGGCATAAGTCCACCAATCAACAGGACATTACGGAGGCCCATCTGGCCTTTAAAAAATGTCGACTCACTGGACGCATACCTTATGTCATCGCCACGACATCGGGCGAGTGCCTACCAGACATCGAGCGGAAACATTATGTACATTTTTCGTCGACGGGTCATCTCGGGTCTCGTAATAAGCGTATCCAAATTAAGGGGGAGAGTTGTTGTACCAAATCTGTTCACGCCGGTAAATACCTAAATCTGGCATACATACTGGGGCCAGTTTGATTATAACCTAGGCATGATACTGCATCCTGTCAGGATGTATGAGAATTCATCTGCGGCATAGCTTATAGTGGCAGCAAAAAGATGCGACAGCTGTAAACAGGGATTTTGTATAATTTAAAAGAAGACAAAAACCTAATGTCTGAAAAGGTTTATTTGTTGAAACAGTTATATTACTAGAATCATAAGTATAATATAAGCCTAAAACCAGTAACGTTCCGCTATGATGTTGTTTTGTGTGTTTACGAAAATAAAACTGCTTAGGAACTGTCTATCGTCGCATTTATTAATACAGTAAAAATTAAACCCCGAAGGGTATCCGACTACTTTCCGGCATATTTTTGATCGGAGGTCATCCGGGTACCTGCCAAATGCGTGACCATTTTCTGGGCATCGACCCAGTGCCAAGTTTAACGCGGAGTTAACATCAGTACCAACGTATGCGACATTTTGTCATCGGTTTTAGATATACTGATCGTCCGCCAAAGTCCGCCTGAACATCAGACACCATCGGTCAAGCGGCACGTCGAATGTGGGTCCAGTGAATCTATTTATATATATGTCGGGCAGCTGCTTCCGACGAGACGACAGGACGTCACAAGTATGTTCGGCCTGCTGGTTTTCTGACTGGTAATCGGGAAGACATCGGCTTGTTTACCACGTGAGATTCGCAGGGTTATCGAGAGTTCCGACCCGAAGCGGATCCAAAAGCGGTTAAATTTCCTGGATAATCGGCAAATCACCGGCCGGCCACCTCGGGACCCGTAAAGATATAGTCCTATATAAGAATGTTTATCTCAAATATGTTACGCAAGTCGGTGCCTAAAAACCGGGTGCAAATGTGGCCTAGGCATAACCCGGTTCCCAGCCGGTTTGTCCAATTACCAGGCATCATCCTTCCAGAAATAACATATAAACTATCATCTGAGGTATTAACGAGGTGGCTTACCGGCGATCCGCCGATTGTATCGGTACTTTTAACAATGTATTGCCAGTTGTAAGTAGAGGTTCGTTAAGAACTTGTCGTATGACTTAAAGATGCTCTTGTGGCATATGCGCGTTTTACGCCCGCACGCTGCCCGATTCTTACGGCCGTACGGGCATCAGTAGCGAATTTCTCTGGGCCCACATTTGACACTGCATTCGGTCGATATGGCAGATGTCCGGTAGAACATAACATCAGTCGATCTGTAGGCGAAGGCATTTAGATGACCGTCGTTCAAAATGAGTTTAATCGCGGGTTTAAATAAACTCGCCCCCCCCCCCTGGCGATGCTCAACAATGACCCGGCAGCCGGCCGGTGGTCCGAGGGATCCCTACTTAATGTGTCTTGCTATTCCATGCAAACTATTTGAAAACTCATCTGGGCTTAATTGTGACTGGGGTAGGTATGGCACAAATAATCATTAATCAATATGGTTGTCGTTGTGAACATTAAGCGGTCTGTTGCATTTCCACATTAACATTCTTATTGTCAATTTAAAACTACCGTCGCAAGTGCTTCAATTGTCTATTGACAAAGGCTGTAAACATATATTTGACTTTAGGCACATTCCACAATCGATATTCTTTGTAGAAATCTACCAACAAAATTTGAGCCCCACGAATACGATCCTGACATTAACAGGCAAGACATATGATACAACAAAAAGAACGAGTACTGTTTTATCAGGTGTGACACCCAATGCATATATTCAAAAGACAGTATTCGGCCTCAAAAAATACAGCATAGTGGTGGTAATTTAACAGCTTTTCTTTCACAATGTATTTGTCAAAAAGACCGATCACACGAAAGGTTATTAAGCATGAGAGAGTTTCCTTTGATTATGTGTCTGCTGTTTATTGTTTATTGCAATGTTATCTGGTTAAGTTCATACCAACGCAATGAAAATTATCGTTTTATCTTGCGGACGTTCACAGTTATTGACGAACATTGGGACTAACCTACGCATGTCGACGAGGCCGATTCCATGGCAGGAATCTTGTTTTTAAATTACCTCGATTGCATATCGTGTGTTTCTTTTCAGACATGGACGCTAGGTGTGTTGCATAATAAATCCAGACATGTATGATACGCGTTTCATGTTTTGCACAAATATGCTGTCTGTAAGATAACTGACATGCTGAAATAAGCAACCATTTAAGGAAACGTCAAAAAATCTGACTATACAACAAATCAACAACATTCATTCATCCTACTAAGCTAAAATAAACTTAGTGTTTATCTAAACATTTATGCTAAGTAATAAACATAATACAAATATGTTAAATATAAATATAAATATCGGCTACCTAATAAACGGATTCGAAAACGTACCCCGGTCTTCTCACGTTACAAAACTAGATTCGCAGCACCGCGATTACATAAACGTAGCATGCAATAATTAATGTATATATTCTAGGGAAGCTCAAACAGTACGGGCCCGGCTAGCAAAAAAATGGTAGAGCGCTTGACTGTCAATCCGGGAATCGTTAGTTCGAACACCAGCCCGGCCACATAACTGTGTGGTGATTGGTCATGAAATTATTTCTGCGCCCATTCTCCCCCTACCCCTGATTCAAGTAGGGCAGTTGTCAGTTACCGGCATAGGTATGTGCACATATTACTGGTGAACCGCTTAGATTGGCTAAGCTTGCCTAGGAAGTGTTAGTAGGTTAACTGACCGCCGTGATATGACTGCGATACTGTTAAAAACGGCAAACATCCAAATAAACAAACAAACTGAACGAGGACTACTGTGTAGGTACGCACAGCAAAACATATCAGAAACATGTGTGTTATGAGCCGCAGTTTAATTACTCAATGTTTGGACGCTAACCAAAGTAACTCAATAGAAGATTTCATAGCCTGGCGTGGGTTATAATAGCAAAGTATGTTGGATCATGTTAAAAGAAACTATGGAGTAAGATTAGGGTCTTAAATCTGTGACCAAGCTTCATGCTTAAACAACGAGCGTCACGCTCGAGCTGGCTAGCATGATACTCGAACTGCGCTATAAACTGGATGTTTGCCTCTCATTGCAACTGTGGCGAAAATCTTATCACCAACGTTTTTGTATCAATACTCCTTTTTAATGAATTTCGTTGCTTGTATTTTGTAATTTTGTAAATATTCCGTATTTTGTAACGAGCCCGACTTGCCATTCAGAACAGTTAATAGCCTTTTGTTTCAACTCATCTTCAGACTGTGTCTTGTTTCATATGTAAAGCGATCTTTCAATCAAGATCAATCACGATTAAACCTGAAATCTCTTCGCTCAAACATCTTTCACTACCAAACACATAAATATGAATACTTTGGATATGACAAGAAATGTCAAGCAATTTAAATATTTGTATAGTATCAATGTTAATCAGTTAGTATCAATGTTAATCAGTAAATACATCTATCACTGTCAGTTATGAATGTCCCACCACGACACGCTCATATTGAATGGGTGTATTGTTTCATTCACATAAATGTGAAAAATCACTTCTCTACTTCTAAGCGGGTATAATAAAGCAAACCTGAAACTTGGCAGTAAAATAATAGGCGAGTATTTTAGCATGACTATGTCCACTGGGATATCAGAAGGAATAAGCTTAAATGCATCAATAAAGCAGTGTTTGCAGACACTTTTCATCATCTTACGGTCACGACCAAAGAATAAATTTTGCTTTGAGTGCACTGTGGAACATAATTTTGAAGCTGTTTTTAGACAAAAGCATTTAAAAATATTAGTTTGACATTGATGTTAGACCCGGTGATGGGTCATCTAATTGTCATAAGCATCGTATCTATTTAGTACGAATAACCTAGATTCAACCGTTGCTCAGTTGCTGCCCGGACAAGGATTGCCAACGGTTCTATAGTTATAGTCCGGACAAGGATTGCCAACATGTTCTATAGTTATATTCCGGACAAGGATTGCCAACGTGTTCCATTGTTATTGTCCAGACAATTTTTTCCAACGTGTAGTCAATTTCACCTTGACCTTTCATCCAAGGGATCCTATAGGGAGTATCTAATAGTTATGATCCATCTACCAAGCAAGAAGAACCAAAGCCGAAGGGTTCCATATTTATTGCCCGGACAAGGTTTCCAACCATTTGTCAGATTTACAGTGAAATTTGACTCAAGGACTCATATATGGATCCTCTACTAATCATTATCAACCTATCCACCAAGATTTAAACATATGCTTTTGTTTATATATTTATTTGCACGGACATGTTTTCAAACTATAAGTCAGTTTTGCATTGACCTTTGAACCAAGAAGAACTCCTCTACTAGTCATGGCCATCCTACCAACCAGTTTTGGGCAAGGATGGGCAACTATTTATTATGGTGTTGTGTTTTAACTACTGATAAAGAACTATGCCTTATTTTTTATAAGATATTACCAGGACAACGTTTTAAAACTATCGGCCAGTCTGTCTATAACTATTGATCTGTTTGACATTGAACTTTGATCGACTCCTAGGCATTATCAATGTACCTACCATGTTTGAAGAACCTATGTCTAAGGGTTCTGTATTCCCCGCGTATATATTGACCAGTGCTTTTCCATCTATTTGTCGAATTGACCCTGACCTCTGACCCACGGACAAGGTTTCGTCTACCGACATACAGGCGGGCCTACTCACCGACCTATGCAATACAATGTACATCCACTTCTTTCAATGTTAGTATAATTTACGAAGTCATGCAAAGTAAACATTACAATTATGTCGTGCCATGTATGGAAGTCAGTGTTTTTGTCTTATTACTCATTAAGGCAGAGAACATTCATATCTCGTACCTTCGGTGACCGATTAAGATTCTTTAAGAATCGTTCGATCCTGCCATACTATTTGGACAAAGCGCCTCAATCGCGAACAAAAAATCACTGACTTGATCAATGGGCAAATGGGCGCTTTTCAACAGAGAGCGTCGTACTGATTTTTTTATAAGAAAACAGAAAAGGGACCAATTGATCGAAACAAAAGATCTGGGCTGACAAAATCAATTTTGAATAACTAGTTTAAACCAGCGCACATCTCGGATTGATTTCCAGTCAGCGATTTCCAGTTTTTCATTATCGTCATCCAACTTATAAAGTATTGAGTAAAATAACTACACTTAATATAACTAAACTACTTCGCAGTTTTACAATAACACATTTATGGTAAACTAGTTTAAAGTACATTATAATGGTAGACATATTCATATCGCATGTGCACTAACCCGCTATAGAGCTAATTGACGAAAAAGCATCGTACACTATAATATGTATAATATACTGATAAAAACTCTTCCAAGGTCAAGGATGAAATATATTTGATTTTGTTTGTCTCTCATAAAACATATACTTGGCTGTGATAATGCTATTTGAAAAAAAAAATACAATTTTGACCATGTATACGATTAGGTCAAATCTATAATAAAAAATAACCATCAAACTAGCACCAGTTCGTTTGTGGTAAGGCTACTTTCAGGAAATTACATGGAACTTTCCGTAGTTCAAACTATCTGCATATACAATATTGATTTTGAACGTGCGGCGGTCAAAGCTAAGAGGTATCAGGTTCGATGATGCAAATCTTATGTCCCATTCTATAATGTGCTACCACGTCATATACAAATATTATTATGATTTATAGCATTTGATCTTTATATGCTTTAAAACATGACTACTAACAATTTTATGTCAAGTCGATCAAATTCTAACTTATTGGTTCTGTACAACGATATCTAAGGACTGAAAGATCTGTGCTATTTTGAAGACAATCTTTGCAAGAAAGAAAACTAGATAGGAGTGGTTGTCGTTTAGAATGCAATAATGTAATTATTCAACTGATTATTTATTTACTTTAACTTGTTATTGGTATGGTAAAATTGTTGGGCAATATAAATAACTTCTATCTATTTCCTGTAATAGTCATGCATTTTATTTTATCCTTTTTTGTCATATGTTAGTATCGAATGCTGGCGTTTATTGGTATAATACTTAATTTGTTTGTAATCAGTACAGTGGAATTCAGTATATGCCAGAGGAAAGATATCTATAACAAGCATTATTATGTGAACATGTATTGATCTATTGTATGTTTATATTAGAATGTGTCTCCAATTTCGTCAATTCATAGTTCATGAGGTGTCTTTGGCACCGCAAAAGACTAATCTCTGCGTTGGTCTTACATACTTTACTGTTAAAGCGTGTATCCATCACCATAGGCCATTGTTAAGTTATTGACGCTCGATAAATCAGACTCAACTTGTAAAATTAATTTTCAAAAAATGGTTACACGAACCCGTTAGAGATAACCCTTCCGACGTTAATGTACCCACATGACACCTAAGTTTATTATTACGTTGAAAGGCATGTAATATAACAAACGAAAGAACAATTGCTAGTATATCAGATATTATTCTCGGTGATCGTACACAAAAGACAGTATTCGGCCTACAATTAGTACTTCTAAATTAACAGGCATAAAACAAAGCCGAACTAATCTGGCATGAAAACTGGATTGAACTGCCTTCGATAATGCGCAAGTTTACGCACTGAATGTTACAGACAAACTATCTGGCTAAAGATTATACCAATGTAAAGGCAAAGTATGTGGATATCTTACGGAAAGTTTGCAATTTGTGAAATCTCGTGCCATATTTCCTGTTGTGCAATATTTGTCTTGTATAAAGCTGTAGACGCCGGGGTATAGCAATATAAACGTGATATTAACAATTAATGTATTTACCATTGTTTTAAATGACTGTTCAATACTTCTGGTTGAAACAGGTCGGTGGTTGAGAGAAGCTTGAATCCACGTTTATGATTCTTTTAAATAGCTTTAAACTGATAATTAATGTGTTTGTTTGCACTCATTTGTTTACTGCCTTGTGACTGTTCGGATGGTAGGCAGATGACTTATATCAAAACGTGCAAACACCTACTCAAACAACCCAATACATATATATTGGAACAATTTGAGTTATACTCAAACGTTCGAACACACCTGCTTTAATTTCTACAACAAATTCTAACAATGAAAGGTTGAGAATAAATATACATATAAATTATCCGATATGCATGTGTGATTTTGTCTTACATAAAGAAACCAATGTCCAAAGAAACTTCAAATTAGAATACTTCACACACAATTTTCGCATTATAAAACTAGAATCCTACTAAACACTAATACTACGGCAACACAAGAGTACGTACAAAAATATACACCATCAGCAATCTTTATTTTAAATTGACAGATGCTGAATGTGTGGTAACTCTATACTAGACTCAATTCCAAGAGATAGCCCCAAATACATTTCTCGTTTGTCAGTCAAAGCATTCACTTTGTTGTTATATCTTTCAGTATGTGCTATCATGAAATCCATGTTGTTCACTTTGGTATGCAAATGTACAGGACTGGTATTCTTCGTACTAGTTGTTTGATTGGTCGCATGTCTGTAGTTGGATTCTGATGCTTTATGATAACCGTTCTTTCCAAGTCACTGTTTGTCTGAAGTGAAACATGTCCATGCTTGTAAAACAGTCTCTGAACCAATGATTGGCTTCTTAACATCCATTCTAATGCTAACATACAGATCATTATCGTGT
Organism: Congeria kusceri; assembly: GCA_027627225.1. NCBI lineage: Eukaryota > Metazoa > Mollusca > Bivalvia > Myida > Dreissenidae > Congeria > Congeria kusceri. Next base: position 10,890,266 of record CM051037.1, on the reverse strand, counting down.
TCTGGCAACCTACTATTTTTCTGACAGTAGAAACAGGTGCAATTTTATCTGAGGATAAATTATTGGTGTTTGACAAGAACAACGTCATATTATCATTTTACTTGAATTAAACAAAATTTGCACTACTAAACCATTTCCTGAAAATAATGAGTGTTGCGTAGGGCCAATTAAGACAAACAGCAACCCAATATCCCTGGTTCAAATACTCTCCATTTTTAAATTATTTTTGTGGCTTCAGCTATTCCGTAATTGGTACGGCTAAGTAGCTCACCTTTACTACGCAACATAAATGAATTGTGTTTAGTAATCTTACGTAGTCTATGTCAGATACAAAAACGTCTATGTAAGAACTTTAACCGTCGAGCTCTGGAGCAATTGTAGTTCCCCACACAATATTCTTTGCATTCTCCGTGTCTGCAATGATAGGCTGGTCAAACGGACAGCGAGTTTTGTCTGGCAAACCACATATTTCTTTTTTGGAATGAGACTTAAGCTTGTCCTGTATCTAATGTCCTAATTCGCACTCCGATTTGGATAGTTTTCTGTTGCGCAGCATTGCTGACTGTTTGTTGTAAAACTATAATTTAGTTTTGGACCAGTTCACGACCAATCAAAATAGCATCAAGAGGCATGCGATTTATTTGTAAACAATACGAGATATTTAATTCTCTACGCTATGTACGAATACATAATTAGGACCTTATCATCGAACGTATTGCTTAATTTAAAAGAGCGTGTGCTACTTGTACAATCAGGTAATAAATGGTTAAAAAAAACTTATATAGAACAAAATAGTTGTAATATTTGACGTGCAAATCTATATTTAATGCTATTTAAATGATATTAGTTCGAATAACACATTTCTAACTCTAAATTTGCCGTGTCTATAACAGACGAACTGTCAGACGGATCGACGGAGTGAAGTAAAGCTGGTTGTCCATGTATCTGACTGCGATCGCTTTGTAAGACTGTCGTTTTTAGACTGTTGGCGGAAGCCAACGGTCTTTTGAGAGAGTAATTTGCAAAAAAGGTATCGCGGAAAACTACTTCTTTTCTTTTCTTCGAGTCAGTAAATCGAAACCTGAAAGGGTCCTTCTTCAAAACAGCAAACATTTACGAATGTTTTCATAATTATTAATTTTTTAAAATAACGTATGTCTTGTTTATTATAATGTGTAAATCATGTAAATCATTTATTACAATTGCCGTTTCTAAAAAGGTCAATTTATTAAAAATGTTCCGTCAAATTAATGACACCCTTTTTTCGCTATTTACTTGAATGTGACCAAAATATTCACCTGGGTGTCCTAGAATAAGACCACTAAACTAATGCGCTACATGGGTTATCTTTGACTGGTATTGAAAGTTTTATTTCTTAATACCGATTATTATTTTCAATATTTTGACAACATATTACTGCAGTGTATACATTAACACTGTAGTATAGATCATCGAGAGCACGCATCGTTTGACTTACGTTTGACTCAGTAGGCTACAAATCACTAACAATGAATGCTCCTTGCAACCACGCTTTACTGTTATTCTGACTTGCTCGTTGCATTATGACTTGTTATATATAACTGGCATGTATATAATTCCGTTTGCATTTGATAATTATCTTGTAAAATACGTGTTTGTTACTTACAAATATATTTTTATTATGATGTCATATACTATCAAAGAAGAAGCCATATAATCAAATTAAAGGATAGGAAATTGAACTTCATTAAAATAAATGAATCATTTTTAATAAAAATGCCCTAATTATGCACATGCTTTTAGTTTCTTTTGTCGCCATCAGTTTTTCTACGCTGTCAGCGTTTTGATTTTGCATTCGTTAGCGATATATCGGGGGTAAGCAAAGACTGAATCATGCCTCTGAATTATATTTGCTATCTTATCTCGTGTTTCTCGTAATCTTAACGTTAATTATGAATGTGGCCATAGGACTTTGCTTATTCTTAATTGATACACAAGTTTTAACACAATCGTGTGTTAAGATTCATTCAGCCAGTTTAGTGTTTTATTTCCCGTATAGATCTAGAATCCAGGTAAATGCAACACCGCGTCAATCATTGAATATAAATGGTGATCACATGTCGATATTGAAATCCCGACCTTGAGCACTTACATGTAATATAAATTGCGCAGATCCTTCGTGAGAAAGAAACTGCAGGGTTTACACAGGAAGCTCACTTGCGAGTCGTAGCATTCAAACTAATTTTTGACGAGTGCAAGTGGAAGTATTACAAGCCCACAAATTAAACCACATTTAATTTAAATAACACATGCATTACTATGGAAAAGTTTATAGCAAACATTTAGATGCTTAAACAATCTGCAATTACATGAACAACAGTGATTATTAGTTTCCTGTGACTCGTTACTTGACAGGCCAGTATATCTAGATAAGCATTCATGCTGAACCAAGTGGCATAGGCATTTTTAGTGCCTCAGAGGTTTTTGCTACAAATTTCTTACCATTGTAGTATTCTGTCTATGATTTAAATAAGTTTGTTAGATATTTTCATTTTTTAGTCCAAATGTCCGTCGAAAATCGCTACATTGAGCAAATATAGCGGACGTAAAAATGACGAACAGCGCTGTCGGATACAATCAACAGTTGTCATTATTGATCGCTTATGCTGTGTTTAAGGTTAAGTGGACGAACGCAAACGGATATCGCAGTCGCAAAACGGAGAGAAGAAAAACCGGCCTATACCTGTATTCCCTTCCTTTATTATCGATACATTTTATATTGACACACAGTTATCGGAAACTCATCTTATATTTTAACAATACTTTTTTAAAACAAATAATCGAATATCAATTGTGGCTATTTATTTTACTCACATAACGTAAACTACACGGAAAAGACGTGTATATACGTATACGTACCTATACCACAATACGCTTTAACGTCAGAAGGTCATTTATTTCATTCAATTGACCAGTTGCACATAGACCACGCAATACGACGAACAAGAAACACAAACAAATCAAAGACGATGAACACTAGGATCACTGCTATGGAACAATAAAACCCACAGGTGGCAGAGGTGGACGAACCAGATAAATATGCGACGAACACAACCTTTAAACCGTATTACTCACAATGCATGCATACTTATAGCATTTCAGTTTGACTTAAATAACAGTGATAAAGAATACACCATTTAATAGAATTTCAATATACGTACTCATTTCGTGGATGCTAACGCGGGTAGCAGATTAGCAACTTTCTGAGACACGATGAAATAAAATAAATACGAGTGTCAAATACAACTATTCTTATTAACACGATTTTAGATCATAGCATAGCGTCAAATTACCGTCATGCAATTTAGTTGACAACTTTCCAAACCAAACAAACAGTACTTTCAAAATAATCTTCCTCTTGAATTAAAATACATTTTCTAAAAAGTTTACCACATATGAATTTACATGCAACAGGTAGCTTCTAGACACGCAAGGGTCTAATTGCATAATTTAAATTTAGTAACAGCAAATAGTTCCCATACATGTTTGTGAAAAAGCAGGGAACGTGACATTGTTTGTTTACAATTTGGTAACCATTCTAATTACCGCCTATAAGATCGCGTGTGATAATACACGGTTGTTATAAGATCGCGTGTGATAATACACGGTTGTTGGGTTTAAATCCGACTACGCATCTTCACGTACTGGTACAGGGCAATTAAGAAAAAAACAACATTTAATCTTGTTACACGCTATAAACAATGGTATTTTCGAGTATGACATTAACTAACAATACAATTACATTTTCCAGTGTGACATTAACTATAATGATACTACTTATACGACCATTACTTACACTACACATATTACAACTACTACTACTACTACTACTTCTACTAAAACTACGTCTAAAACTATTACTTCTACTACTACTACGAGTACTATTACTGCTACTACTACAACTACTACTTCTGCTACTTCTACTCCTACTCCTACTCTTACTACTACTACTACTACTACTACTACTACTACTACTACTACTAATACTACTACTACTACCACTACTACTACTACTACTACTACCACTACTATTACTACTACTACTACTACTACTACTACTACTACTACTACTACTACTACTACTACTACTACTACTACTAGTACTACTACTACTTCTACTACTTCTACTGCTGCTACTACAACTACTACTACTATTACTACTACTACTACTACTACTACTATTACTACTACTACTACTACTACTACTACTACTACTACTACTACTACTACTACTACTACTACTACTACTACTACTACTACTACTACTACTACTACTACTACTACTACTATTACTACTACTACTACTACTACTACTACCACTACTACCACAACTACGACTTCACCTACTACTACTACTACTACTACTACTTCTATTACTACTGCTACTGCTACTACTACTACCATTATTACTACTACTTCTACTACTAATTACTATTTTACTACTACTACTACTTCTAAGTACTACGATAACAACATCTACTATTATTACTACTACTACTACTAGTATTACTACTACAATTACTACTATTGCTACTACTACTACTACTACTATATTTATCACTACTACTACTACTTATACTACTACTATTACTACTACTATTGCTACTACTACTACTACAGCAACTACTTCTTCTACTACTATTACTACTTCTTCGACTGATATTACCACTACTATTACTACTATTAATTCTGCTACAGTTCTACCCCTTTTCTACTACTACGAGTACTATTACTGCTATTACTTAATCTACTATTTCTGCATCTCCTACTACTGCCACAAGTACTACTACTACTACTACTACTACTACCAGTACTACTACTACTACTTCTACTACTACTACTACTACTACTACTACTACTACTACTACTACTACTACTACTACTACTACTACTACTACTACTACTACCACTACTACTGCTACTGCTACTTTTACTTCTACTAATACTACTATATATATATATATATATATATATATATATATATATATATATATATATATTGTTGTATATATGAAGACTTCACTCAAATCGACAGTATATGAACGGTAATACAAACGTCAAGGACTGGTTGCGAAACATGAATGCTATGATATCATATGACATACGCAAAACGTCAGCCAAAACATGTTGGTTTTTTTTAGAAGAAAACCCCTAAAGCTCAAGTTAATGTAGCTAATAGATCCATATCGAGTCACTCATTCACAAATATCTGAGTTGCGGCGCACAAAGTATCAATGTGATTCAGATATGCTGTCACTTTCCGTTTGTTTACGCCTTAAAATATTTCATCTATATTTTGATTGCAAACTATATTTTTAAAAATGAAATATTGAAGTTTAATTTAGTAAAATGCTAACGTCCATCAGCATTCATCAATGAGGTAAAGACGTTCATGTTATAGCATTATTGTCAAAAGGCTGACATTGTCATTTCGCGTTAAACAATGAGAACACTACAGTAATTTTAAATGGTATGTCAACAATTTCTCATGCATATTTAAAGGATCTAGTAGAAATCATGGATGCTCCATGAGAGCTCGTGCGCTAATTTTCTATTAGGTCCATTACACTGTCGAGCCATTACACGGTGAAGACCTCCTAAACCCTCTGTAGCACCATATTTTTCACAAATCACATTTTTAACACATGTAAAAAATAGGATCTAATGTTTCAAGTCTGAAAAATAGGATCTCATTCTTCAAACATCGCAATACCATTCTTTTAATTTTCTGTAAATGTTATGATCGTGTCAAGTTTTTTTATATGCACTCAGATCATATTCTTCATACATGAAAAGAAAGTGTTCATATTTAACGAACACCGAGCAAGGGATGAATACCTAGGTATTAGGTATTCGCGAAAATACGATAGCGTACATCTAGACTGACTCCAACACCCAGCTCGGTATTGTGCATTCAAATGTACCGAATATCGACCCAGCCGGGTATTGGGTTTTCGCGAAATACATCATTGCGAATATCTAGCCGGCCTCCAATGCCCAGCTCGGTATTGGGGATTCAAAATATAACGAATATCGAGCCATGGATGAATACCTAGCTCGGTATTGGGTATCCAAAATATACCGAATATCGAGCCAGGGATGAATACCTAGCTGGGTATTATGTATTCGCGAAATACATGATGGCAAATATCTAGCCAGTATCCAATGCCCAGTTCGGTATTCAGTATTCAAAACATACCGATTATCGAGCCATGGATGAATACCCAGCCTGGTATTGGTTATTCGCGAAATACATGATGGTGAATATCTAGACGGCCTCCAATACCCAGCTTGGTATTGGGTATTAAAAACATACCGAATATCGAGCCAGGGATGAATACCTAGCTGGGTATTGGGTCTTCGCGAAATACATGATGGCGAATATCTAGACAGCCTCCAATACCCAGCTTGGTATTTGGTATTCAAAGCATACCGAATATCGAGCCAGGGATGAATACCTAGCTGGGTATTGGGTATTTGAAAAAATTCACGATAGCGTACATCCAGACAGACTCCAATACCCAGCTCGGTATTGGGTATTCAAAATATACCAAATATCGAGTCAGAGATGAATACCTAGTTGGGTATTGGGTATTTGCAAAATGCATGATAGGGTACATCTAGACAGACTCCAAAACCCAACTTATCCAGCATAATATTCGCAATGATAACGATTATCCAGCCATCCTCTAATAGCCAGTTTGGTATAAGGTATTCGAACTACATGAGTAGCCAATATCTAGCCAGGGATGAATACCAAGCTGGGTATATTGTATTCGCTAAATGCGTGATATAGAACATTGAGCAGTATCCATATCGGTATTGTTATTTTATGCATAGCGAGTATCGAGTCAGACATTGGTACCCCGCTTGGTACTTTTAAATATATGATAGTACTTAAACCGTTGTAGAATACATCTCTTTGCATCCCAGAATCTATAATTGCACTGGGGATGGGTCCCCGGACATGACTGGATGCTGTGTAAGCGATTTGGCTGTTAGTGGGAAGACAATTCGCCTCGCGAAAACGCTCGATTGACAACCCACCGGCACGAACACGCGGTACCAGTGATTTGTCACCGTTTCGCGCCGCCCCATAATCGTAAAAATGAGCTTCCATAAGGTGCCCATTTTTAAAGCAGACCTTAAGTCGACATTGTTCTCGTACGTTATAACAATATTTAATACTGGTTTATATTGCTAATTGTATCGCTGCTGCAGTAAAAAAAACTCAGCTGCGTGTAGTTATATTTGTACAAAGAATTAAACGAATTAAGACATGTATGTCGATTTCATAGCTAGCTATACATACTTACAATACGCAACTAATAGTGAAATTCACAGACCTTTCATGTTCGTATAAGCTGCTTTTATAACATTTTGTGCCAATCAAATACTGCAGAACTACGTGCTACAACCCCGCGGGTATCTTTCTCTTGCTGTCAAGAGCTGTTTCTCTGGACATTGCAAGACATTTGATAAATAAATAAACTTTGCTGCTTTCAATATGTATGCATGTTGTTTCTGTTTCAACAAGATTGACGTCACGTCTGTTGTATTTGTCATTATATGCCTTTAAGTGCTGCCAAACTACCAAACCAAATGAGCAAATGCCAGACTAGAATAGTTCTCAAAGTCTATGTCCATTTAAGAACAAACTCTTGTGTGATCTTTGCTATTTAAGCCGGTATTGCTTTGCGACAATCTATTTCAATATAATGTATCAAATTGTTTCGCCGATTATGAGCCGAAGCAAAACATTAGCTGGATTGGACTACTAACATCAGGATTATTTTCTTCAAGTTTAAGGACAAAATATCAGCGTTCGGAATTAGAAGATTGGATTAATCCGTACGAAAAGGGGTTTAGGTTACACCATAAATATTTGCGGAGAGACAAGGGACATACTCGATACTGGTAGCTTTTAAAAGGAAGAAACGTCATGATTTATAAATAGTATAGTATATAGTATATTAAAAGTTATATTGTTTAGTAACTAGTATACAGGAAAAAGTTGTACTTCACAAAATACATACGAATGCGCATTTACAGATACATGAATATACCTCTGAACTGCAGTATCAAGTTTGAACGCATAGGGTTATGGTCATAAATAACGTTTTTGGTATTGTCAAATATTGTTTGTGTCGTTATTAAACTTAAACGTGTCTTAAATTACATTGTATTACTAGAAGGGCCATACACAATTATTGATATTTTCCGTTGACATTCCGCCATATTAACTGGAAAACTTCATTATGCAAGTTCCAAATTTAATATGATGATCTAACACGAACTTGCCGTTTTACTAACTAACTACTACATTAGTCACATACCGGTAGTCGGTATTTTATTTAAGTTATTTTATGCGAACAATTGGCTTTAATGCATTTGTTGTCATGAGCAAGTTTGGGATGTCTCATGGATTTAAAGTTATGATAAACTCTATTGTATGTGAATGCTGTGAGCATGGAGTAACTAGAACACTACATTTAAATCATAGAACTTTTTAATTATTGTTATTCAATCAATTAACGAATGGAAATATGCCATCTTATGATAACATTGTATAACATATTTTTGTAAGCATGTACATAATCAAGTTATTCATCTTTTTGGACATGATTATTTTAATCATGTTTAACATTTTTCATAAGGAAAATAGGTTTCTTGATACGAGTATGACTGGTTTGGTCTTAGTGGGAAAATTGCTTTAACACACATTTACCACGTATTATTGTCAAGACATAGATTCTCTTTGTAAAACGTTTAGTAAACGTACATCAACTGGCGTAACTCACGCGCTAGTACAGTATTCTTGTCAAAAAGGTTCGTTTTATACCGTTTTAAATGCATTTTGTCCATCCTTAATATTGCTTTTACATGCATATATTTGTTATTTATTTTACTCATATGAGTTTCCACAACATGAAAACATTAAGCAATTTATGTACGATCTAACAGCTGATATATCAATTGACATAAATTAAAACAACTCGACACAAATAGTTATCATATACTTTGAATTAAAATGGAAGAAATGAACTAGTGTTGTAAAAAGCATACATTTGTACCTGGTTTATCACGAACTACTTTCGGCTGAACAACCGGAAACTCCAAAACAGGCGCAGGTTCGTGTAAACGTTGACTATACAGTTCTTTTAGGTTACATGAGACTACTTAACAATGCAAAAGTCGGCACTCGCATGCACCCCAATGAGCTTTGCCAAGTAATGTGAATGCAATCAGAAGAGCGGAAAGTAAAATAACTTAAAACAACTAGCACTCCAGAACGAAAAGTGCTGCAACTGGAATTGCCAAAATGAATATACCCCTACAATAAGGCATTGTCACACAATTATGGCATCCATTTAAAAGAAATGCATCCAAGAGAATGCTTTATTTTAAGTTATTGCACCTCCTATGTACATACAATTATTTAACTGTGAAGCCATTTATGAAATAATGTCTGGAAACCGTGTTTTTAGAGATAAAGTCGAAAAGGAACCACAAATCGGTCAACATTCAGCGGTTTGTAATCGAAGTCAATGTTTATTTGCATTGTTTTATGTCACACCAATGTACCTTAAATAATTTAACACGTGAATCTATTCATAAGTTATTGTCCGAAAACACTGTTTTACGGGAATTTAAAACGAAAAGGGGCTAAATCTATGTCAACATTAAGTGGTTTGTAACGAAAGTCGAATGTTGTTAAACCTATGAAATAAAAATAGTTATATCTGTAAAACCTTCCATGAATTACCATTCTGAAACAGTGTACCGGTAAAACTTTCAGTTCAACAGTGAGGATAACTATATCAACATTTAGCGGTTTGTAACCTTAAAAAGTTGAACTGGACCTAAATTGTATGATGTTACACCTGTGTACCTTTAAAGTATGTGAAGCTGTCCGGACTATAATTGTCCGGCAATCTTATTTTATGCGAATATAAATCGAATAAGGGTCCTAACTGTGTCATCATTTAGTGGTTTGTAACCAATTTCAAACTTGACCTGTATTGTAAGGTGTTAGGCATGTGTACCAATATTATTTGAATATATAAAGCCTTTCTTGAGTTATCGTCTGGAAACTGGTCTAATGCTTATTTCAGAAATCCCATAATCTTAAGAAAAATAATTGAAGAGGAAAATCCTGGTTCAGTGAATATCTCCTCTTGGTAATGAAGCTTCCTATAAAGTTTCATAAAATTCTCGCCAGTAGTTTCTGAGAAATGCTCCGCAATCGAAATCGGACCGGACGGGCAGACGGACAAAGCGGCGACTATATGCTCCCCCTAAATTTTTTCTGGGAGCATAACAATTATACAAGTCTTGTCAAATGATGTGACGTATGCCCCAAATAATATGCTTGTCGGAGGAAGGCGTTTAGAAGTTATGGAGCGGAAATGAAAAACCTTGACATTTCACCGATGAGCATGGGAATTGTGCATGGCACACTTCTGGTCATGGAAAATTGTAGTATGAAATAATATTTAAAGCCATCCAGGTGTTTTGAAATTATGGGATGAGAATGAAAATCCTTGACCTTTGACCTTGAACTGTGACCTTTACCTTTTACAGACGACCATGGGAGTAATACGCTACACATGGTCTGCGTGGGGAATATTAACTTGAAGTTATATCTAAATCCAGGCATTTTACGTTATTGAACGGGAACGAAAATTCTTGACATGTGACTTTAATTGTAACCTTGACGAGCATGCGAGTTTTACGCGACACATCGTCAGGTCATAGGGAATATTAATCTGGAGTTTTATTAAAATGCATTCAAGCCTTTTGAAGTTATTAAGAAGAAACGAAAATTCTCGACCCTTGACCGTGAATTGTGACTTTTACCCTTGATCCATGATCATGGGAGTTGTATGCAAACCATCGCCTGGTCATGGAGAATATGAATCTGTAGTTATATAAAACTATATTAAGGCATTAAAAAGTTACAGAGCGGATACGAAATCCTGACGCACAGACCCATCCACCCACCCACAGACGGACGGTGCGACGGACTGATGAGTGCAATGCTTAGTGTCTTCCACTTTGTGAGGGCATACAATAATTTGATAATACAGGTATTGAATATCTAGCAAGTTTTGACTTCTTAACACGAAAGCGCCAAAACTGTGTGCAAATTTATATTTAAAATGGATCTGTGACAAAAGATAGTGTAATAAATATTGAAAATCAATCAGGTAATATAATTATGTACTTATATTATTACATTCGCATGATAACAATTTACAGAGGAAGTATAACAGCTTAATGCTAATTAAAGCACTACAGCTAAACATTAGGTCAGAAATTATTTAGATTGCATAGCTATAAAATTAACAGTTAAAAGAGTAAGTATTTACTGCGTTTGACGAAATAATTAGCATTACACCCATTGAAACTTAAACGGCAAACAGTGCCATAAATGTTGAAAACCATTTAATAATAATCTTTTTATACAGTAAAACAGAAGCATGTTAGCGAGCAGTTTACAGAGTGAGTATTGACTGCGACACACTAAACCAATTTATTTAAACACCGATATAAAAAATCAATCCATGTTTCACCTGACCTGAGCTATTAAGTTTGGAAGGGCAATCCAAGATGACCGCCAGTCAGCCATTTTGAATCAGATGAAGTTGAATGTTACTTTTCACACTACTACTTCTTGTGAATATGAAGCATGAAACGTTTAAAATATAAAGAAGTAGTCCGCATGAAAAAAAAAATGTCCAAGATCGCCTCCAGTCGGAAATGTTGAATTCTATTGAAAACAAAATCTATGTCACGCACTTATCCTCATTACGAGCCAAACACTGTTAAATGTTCCCTGGTAAAAATAAATAAATCGAGAGACAAAACAAGCTAGAGCTTTTAATAAAGGTGATTAATACTCCCACAGCAGTAACATTGGTTTGATAAAATATAACGATGTATTGACTTTCAAAACTAGATCTCTTGCTTTTACAAAATTATGAGCTTGAATTGTGACTTTGACCTTTTGCGCAGTTATAAGTCATGTACACGCTACATCGTCTTGTCGTGGAGAATAATAATCTGAAGTCATAATCATCTGGTAAGGAGCAAAAACAAAAAATGTGTATTTAATGTTTGACCTTAAATTTTGACATTGATCTTTGGCGGAAATGCATGCGATACATCGCCTAGTCACGGGAAAGATTTATGTGAATTGATATTAAAATCCTTCAAAGCATTGCGATGTTATGGAGGAAAAGGTAATATGGACGTATCGACTAACCGTCGTACATGCCAACACGCATAATTCCTATGTATAGCCCCCACTTTTAATAGCCACTTATTTTTCGGCGTAGCTGTCTAAGATTACTTTTGACCTAGATTTCTTGCAGCGGGAAAAGTGAATGCCAATAGAATTGGGCACATTTTCCAATTTTAGGGAATGCAAACTTACCACAATGGTTTAATGTATACCAATAACTGTTGCATACTTTCGAGAATTATAATCTACATAATTGTTTACATACGCTGTTAAAAATAAGTTATAAACATACCTTCGACATGTAATCTCTACTGAACATAATTAAAAACAATTTTACTCATTGAATGTCATAATCAAAATGTTATTTTCATTCACATAATGAAATAACTATTTTGTTCATCCTCTATAAATAGCAATTACAATGCTAAAATTCACGGGCACGACAGTCGGTCACAACGCGCAATGTTGCCTGTTGAGCTCGCGTTACGTCTGCCTGTCGATAGTATTAAGGTTTCTTTTGACAAGAACATAAAGTGTACATTTCTGGTATTTTTCAGAAAATAAGCCAAAAATAATAACATTTGATGGAGCTTATGTTTGCTATTATTTTCTAATTGTGTGAAAATATTATTGTACGTTGTGACCGACTGTTGTGCCCGTGAATAAATTTTAGCGAGTACATCACACTCCAGCAGGAGAGTGAATCATTCTGAAAATAGTGCGCGGTAAAGCTGTGTTAGAACATGCGCATCAATAAGCGTCCGGAAAATCCTAAGCCCGAGAGTTTCAATAAATTTGGAATCAATATTTATAAACTAACTGTGCATGTTAATTTATATTTGAAATGTGGGCGCGTTTTATTAAGAATTGTTTATAATCGCACCATTCTATCAACTTCATCCAGTAGATGCTATTCAAGTTATAAAGATGTTCATCATCTTTATATCAGAAAATGTGGTGAAAAAGTATCGTAAATACGTCGAAATGTTATTCATGTTACTTTAACTTCATTTTCGTAGAATGAATACACTATGTGCAATACTAATGATATACATAGTATACTATTTAACATACCTATATACACTTGTCTGATATCCATTTTAATTTCTATTCATTCCCGCTATTATTTTGTGACATGTTAATTTGTTAATAATGCCTGACAAATTAATGTATAAATTATGTGTACGTAAATTACTAGTATTTAGGTTATTCATGTATCACTGGTGAAAATATCGGGCGATATATGATCGGTTTATTTACGGTACAGATATTAATAATGATTGATGTTATCTCAAATTAACTTTGGGGCCCATACGTTTTCTTATGATGTCCTAAAAAGAGAGAGGTCTCCTTAGTAGGGACCGAAAAAGCTGGGGTCCGAGAAATTACTTAACCGAATATCTTGGTCCTGTTATATTTAGGGCAAAAATGACATCTCGATTTTAATTTCAACGCCGATTGTCTTTTTTAAAGACATGTCTACCAGTCGTCTATTTGAGAAATATGTAGAAGAAAATAATCCTGTCAAACACTACTACGTATTATGATAATCAACTTGAAGTTTCATAAATATCTGCCCCTCTACAAAATTCAACAAAATTCAACATATCCGCCGCTAGTCGGCCGATCAACTGTATACATCTTCATGACATCTACCAAACGATGTAGAAGTAGTAATACTAACAGAGCAACATACTAACATGGTGACTCCAATATATCCTCTAATAAAGTCCCCGATGGAGAAATCTAGACGAAATGATACCCGGAAAACACTTGGACACTGTAAAGGAACTCTTGGGTGTAGCTTATATACTACGTTTCAACGGTGCCAAAACAGGCGTTCCTTATAACGTGACCAAAATAAGCCAATCCAAGCTGTGAACAGCAATACAAGTTGTCCGACCAATGTAATCGTACGTACCATGTGATGCTCAAGGCGGATTAACACTCCCTTTGTTCTCGTCTATTCGAAATATGTTATTTCGATTTTAAGTACCACCAATACGACAATCACACATCATACACTTTTCAGAATAGATCTTGTCCTTGATAAGGTTAACTTTATGTTTGTGAAAGCTTCAAAAACAACAATTAGCCTGATATAGAAACCTGTCGGCATATAAATATATATGCCATCATGTCATGTTTTAAATGTGGGTAAATTTTACTGACGGGTGTTGCCGGAAATTTGAGCCAACGTTGTGGACACCCATCTACGTTATCACGTTATACATTTCTTATAAATGCATGAAACAACCAGTAATTTGGTGCGCTTGCAAAACGAACATTGAAAAACAATTTTATGTATTTAGATGTTAGAAACTAAACTACTAATTGAGAAAACACTTGTCAACCCGAAAGTAGTCATTGCTTTGACTTGAATTTCGAGTTGAAATATTATTTATTCGTAAAGGATGTCTTTCGTATAGTATCCTGTGCCAACGTTGTATTACAACTGGCATAATTGCTTTATTTATTAATTGATAAAAGAAAACAAATATCATCTTCAAATACAGGCATACATACCAATTGTCGATAATTTATCGTTTCCAGAGAACTTATTTGTCGGTATTACCATAAGCGTAAGAATATTCGAAATAGTTTGAATCCCTCATACCGAGCTGGGTATTGGAGGCTGGCCAAAAATTCACCATCAAGTATTTCGAAAGTACCCAATACCCAGCTAGGTATTCAGCCCTGGCTCGATATTCGATATAGTTTGAATCCCCAATACCGAGCTAGGAATTGGGTGCTGGCTAGATATTCGCCATCATGTATTTCACGAATAACCAATAGGCAGCCCGGTACTCATCCCTGGCTCGATACTCGGTATGTTTTCAATCCCAAATACCGAGCTGGGTATTGGATCCTGGCTTGATATTCGCAATCATGTACTTCGCTAATACCCAAAACCCAGCTATGTATTCAACCCTGGCTCGCTCTTCGGAATATTTCGAATCCCCAATACCGAGCTGGGTATTGGGTGCTGTCTAGAGATTCGCCATCATGCATTTCGCGAATACCCAATACCCAGCTAGGTATTCAACCCTGGCTCGATATTCGCTATATTTTGAATGCCCAATACCAAGCTGGGTATTGGGTGCTGGCTAGATATTCGCATCATGTATTTCGCGAATACTCAATACCCAGCTAGGTATTCAGCCCTGGCTCAATATTCGGTATATTTTGAATGCCCAATACCGAGCTGGGTATTGGGTGCTTGCTAGATATTCGGCATTATGTATTTTGCGAATACCCAATAGCCAGCTAGGTATTCATCCTTGGCTCGTTAGTCGGTGTATTTTCAATACCCAATACCGAGCTGGGTTTTAGAGGCTGGCTAGATATTCGCCATCATGTATTTCGCGAATAATCAATACCCAGCTAGGTATTCATCTCTGACTTGATATTTGGTATATTTTGAATACCCAATACCGAGCTGGGTATTGGAGTCTGTCTGGATGTACGCTATCGTGAATTTTCTCAAATACCCAATACCCAGCTAGGTATTCATCCCTGGCTCGATATTCGGTATAATTTGAATGCCCAATACCGAGCTGGGTATTGGAGGCTTGCTAGATATTCGCCATCATGTGTTTCGCGAATACCGATACCCAGATAGTTATTCAGCCCTGTCTCGATATTCGGTATATTTTGAATTCCCAATACCGAGCTGGCTATTGGTTGCTGGCTAGATATTCGCATCATGTATTTCGCGATACCCAATACCCAGCTAGGCATTCATGCCTGACTCGATATTCTTTATATTTTGAATGCCCAATACCCAGCTGGTTATTGGAGGCTTGCTAGATATTCTCTATCATATATTTCGCGAATACCCAATACCCAGCTAGGTATTCAGCCCTGGCACGATATTCGGTATATTTTGAATGCCCAATACCACGCTGGATATTGGTTGCTGACTAGATATTGTTATCATATATTTCGCAAAAACCCAATACCATGTTCGGTATTCATCCCTGGCTCGTGCTGGGTATTGGGTGCTGGCTAGATATTCGCATCATGCATTTCGCGAACACCCAATACCCAGCTGGGTA
Source organism: Congeria kusceri (assembly GCA_027627225.1). Lineage (NCBI taxonomy): Eukaryota > Metazoa > Mollusca > Bivalvia > Myida > Dreissenidae > Congeria > Congeria kusceri. Next base: position 10,873,922 of record CM051037.1, on the reverse strand, counting down.
TTCATCCCTGGCTCGATATTCGTTATATTTTGAATGCCCAATACCGACTTGGATATTGGGTGCTGGCTATATATTCGCCATCGAGTATTTAGCGAATACCCAATACTCAGATAAGTATTCAGCCCTGGCTCGATATTCAGTATATTTTGAATCCCCCGTTCTGAGCTGGGTATTGGAGGCTAGATAGATATTCGCCATCATGTATTTCGCGAATACCCAATACCCAGCTAGATATTCAGCCCTGGATCGATATTCGGTATATATTGAATCCCCAATACCGAGATGGATATTGGAGGCTGGCTAGATATTCACTATAATGTTTTTCGCGAATACCCAATACCCAGCTAGGTATTCAGCCCTGGATCGGTATTCGGTATATTTTGAATGCAAAATACCGAGCTGTGTATTGGGTGCTGGCTAGATATTCGCTTCATTTATTTCGCGAATACCTAATAACCAGCTAGGTATTCTTCCCTGGCTCGATGTTCGGTATATTTTGAATGCCCAATACCGAGATGGGTATTGGAGGCTGGCTAGATATTCGCCATCATATATTTCGCGCATACCCAGTATCCAGGTAGATATTTACCGCTTGCTCGATATTCGGTATATTTTGAATGCCCAATACCAAGCTGGGTATTGGTTTTGGCAAGATATTCGCCATCATATATTTCGCGAATACCCAGTACCCAGGTAGATATTTACCGCTTGCTCGATATTCGGTATATATTGAATGCCCAATACCAAGCTGGGTATTGGAGGCTGGCAAGATATTCGCCATCATATATTTCGCGAATACACAGTACCCAGGTAGATATTTACCGCTTGCTCGATATTCGGTATATTTTGAATGCCCAATACCGAGCTGGGTATTGGAGGCTGGCAAGATATCCGCCATCATATATTTCGCGAATACCCAATACCCAGGTAGATATTTACCGTTTGCTCGATATTCGGTATATTTTGAATGCCCAATACCGGGCTGGGTATTGGAGGCTGGCAAGATATTCGCCCTCGTATATTTCGCGAATACCCAGTACCCAGGTAGATATTTACCGCTTGCTCGATATTCGGTATATTTTGAATGCCCAATACCAAGCTGGGTATTGGAGGCTGGCAAGATATTCGCCATCATATATTTCGCGAATACCCAGTACCCAGGTAGATATTTACCGCTTGCTCGATATTCGGTATATTTTGAATGCCCAATACCGAGCTGGGTATTGGAGGCTGGCAAGATATTCGCCCTCATATATTTCGCGAATACCCAGTACCCAGGTAGATATTTACCGCTTGCTCGATATTCGGTGTATTTTGAATGCCCAATACCGAGCTGGGTATTGGAGGCTGGCAAGATATTCGCCATCGTATATTTAGCGAATACCCAGTACCCAGGTAGATATTTACCGCTTGCTCGATATTCGGTATATTTTGAATGCCCAATACCAAGCTGGGTATTGGAGTCTGGCAAGATATTCGCCATCATATATTTCGCGAATACCCAGTACCCAGGTAGATATTTACCGCTTGCTCGATATTCGGTATATTTTGAATGCCCAATACCGAGCTGGGTATTGGAGGCTGGCAAGATATTCGCCATCATATATTTCGCGAATACCTATACCCAGCTAGGTATTCAGCCCTGGCTCGGTATTCGGTATACTTTTTTTGAATCCCCAATACCGAGCTGGGTTTTGGGCGCTGGCTAGATAATAAATTGTGCAATGTTCCCATTCATAAATCTGACTCACAGAGTTGCCGTTTCATGTAACCCATTAATTCTAGCAAGTTCATCGCATTGCAGAAACTGTAGTGTCATTCTAAAAATAGCGCGCGTAGCAAGCAACCGTTGTATAGCTGTGTTAATATACTCTAACATGCATCAATAATAGCGTTCAGAGAATCATAAACCTAACAATTTCAATAAATGGGGTATTAATATTATAAACTTACTGTTAATTTGAATTAAAATTGTGGTTAAGATTTATTAACGACTATTTATAATTGCATCTTTCCATCAACTACTTCCGTAGATGTTATTTAATCTGTAAAAGATGCCACATTTTCCATAGACAAAATGTTATGAAAGAACATTCGGAATACGTCGAATTGTTATTCGCGTAGCATGAAAACACAATTTGCAATACTAATTATACACAGGACCAAAAATCTGGGATCTGAGAAGTCACGTAAACGATCATCTTACCGTGATTGTTTCTGCTGAGGCCTATTGAGTAAAATTACTTTTACATTTAAATACCAGATACAACACATAAAACTCGTGCAAATAGGAAAGGACCAAATATCACGTTCCTGTTTAAATACCTGCTGTATGTTTTAATATAACTCTAAAGTGTCCTCTTTGAATGTGATATGACGTTTAACTGTAAAAAATGACGTTTCAATAGTGTGTGCATTACTGGTATAATTACATATAAACGTTATTAAAACTGCTGCATGTGTTAGTTATATTAACTTTAAAATGTACCACATATATAAAAATACATCAGCTTAAAGGGCGTGCCAGGTGACACATCGCGAAAGCAAACGGTAACGTTAGGTTATAGTTGAACCATACTTTAACCGAAATATGCTAGTTATTTAACGAGCCCAATACGCAGTTCCTAGACGGCACGTTATGTCTGACTTGCTTGACATCTGTGTCGTTTCCTAATTTAGCGTGATGCGATCCTAATGTGCAAGCTTGCCATGCAATAAGTAGCGTGTTTATAAATTACATCTAAATTTCAATATACCGCACGATACTTATTGCACGATAAGCGTGCATAATAGACTCCGCCCACCAGTAACCGCCCAACTTTGCCGTTGTGGTCATTGGTATTTACGTGTGGTCATTTTATTAAGAAGGCTTGGCTCGATAGGCCCAACACTGCCGTATTGGTCACTGGTATCTAAGTGTGATCATTTTAGTAAGTAAGCATGGCTCGATAGGCCAAACACTGCCGTATTGGTCATTGGTATCTAAGTGTGATCATTTTAGTAAGTAAGCTTGGCTCGATAGACCCAACACTGCCGTAGTGGTCACTGGTATCTAGGTGTGATCATTTTAGTAAGTAAGCATGGCTTGATAGGCCCAACAATGCCGTATTGGTCATTGGTATCTAAGTGTGATCATTTTACAAGGCAAGCTTAGGTCGATAGGTCCAACACTGCCGTAGTGGTCATTGGTATCTAAGTGTGATCATTTTAGTAAGTAAGCATGGCTCGATAGGCCCAACACTGCCGTATTGGTCATTGGTATCTAAGTGTCATCATTTTAGTAAGTAAGCTTGGCTCGATAGGCCCAACACTGCCGTAGTGGTCACTGGTATCTAAGTGTGATCATTTTAGTAAATATGCATGGCTTGATAGGCCCAACAATGCAGTATTGGTCATTGGTATCTAAGTGTGATCATTTTACTAAGTAAGCTTAGCTCGATAGGTCCAACACTGCCGTTGTGGTCATTGGTATCTAAGTGTGATTATTTTAGTAAGTAAGCATGGCTCGATAGGCCCAACACTGCCGTATTGGTCATTGGTATCTAAATGTGATCATTTTAGTAAGAAAGCTTGGCTCGATTGGCCCAACACTGCCGTAGTGGTCACTGGTATCTAAGTGTGATCATTTTAGTAAATAATCATGGCTCGATAGGCCCAACACTGCCATAATGGTCAATGGTATCTAAGTGTGGTCATTTTACTGAGTAAGCTTCACTCGATAGGCCCAACACTGCCATAGTGGTAATTGGTATCTACGTGTGGTCATTTTACTAAGTAAGCTTGGCTCGATAGGCCCAACACTGCCGTAGTGGTCACTGGTATCTAAGTGTGATCATTTTAGTAAATAAGCATGGCTCGATAGGCCCAACACTGCCGTATTGGTCACTGTTATCTACGTGTGGTCATTTTATTAAGAAGATTTGGCTCGATATGTCCAACACTGCCGTAGTGGTCACTGGTATCTAAGTGTGATCATTTTAGTAAGTAAGCATGGCTCCATAGGCCCAACACTGCCGTAGTGGTCATTGGTATCTGCGTGTGGTCATTTTAGTAAGTAAGCATGGCTCGATAGGCCCAACACTGCCGTAGTGGTCACTGGTATCTAAGTTTGATCATTTTAGTAAGTAAGCATGGCTCGATAGGTCCAACACTGCCGTAGTGGTCATTGGTATCTAAGTGTGATCATTTTAGTAAAAAAGCATGGCTCGATAGGCCCAACACTGCAGTATTGGTCATTGGTATATAAGTGTGATCATTTTAGTAAGTAAGCTTGGCTCGATAGGCCCAACCCTGCCGTAGCGGTCACTGGTATCTAAGAGTGATCATTTTAGTAAATAAGCATGGCTCGATAGGCCCAACACTGCCATAGTGGTCATTGGTATCTAATTGTGGTCATTTTACTAAGTACGTTTTGCTCGATAGGCCCAACACTGCCATAGTGGTCATTGGTATCTACGTGTGTTCATTTTACTAAGTAAGCAAGGCTCGATAGGACCAACACTGCCGTAGTTGTCACTGGTATCCAGGTGTGATCATTTTAGTATATATGCATGGCTCGACAGGCCCAACACTGCCGTATTGGTCACTGGTATCTACGTGTGGTCATTTTATTAAGAAGGCTTGGCTCCATAGGCCCAACACTGCCGTAGTGGTCATTGGTATCTACGTGTGGTCATTTTAGTACGTAAGCATGGCTCGATAGGCCCAACACTGCCGTATTGGTCACTGGTATCTACGTGTGGTCATTTTAGTAAGTAAGCATGGCTCGATAGGCCCAACACTGCCGTTGTGGTCATTGGTATCTCCGTGAAGTCATTTTATTAAGGATTCTTGGCTCCATAGGCCCAACACTGCCGTAGTGGTCACTGGTATATACGTGTGGTCATTTTATTAAGAAGGTTTGCCTCGATAGGCCCAACACTGCCGTAGTGGTCACTGGTATCTAAGTGTAATCATTTCAGTAAGTAAGCATGGCTCGATAGGCCAAACACTGCCGTATTGGTCATTTGTATCTAAGTGTGATCATTTTAGTAAGTAAGCTTGGCTCGTTAGGCCCTACACTGCCGTGTTGATCACTGGTATCTACGTGTGGTCATTTTATTAAGAAGGCTTGGCTCGATAGGCCCAACACTGCCGTAGTGGTCACTGGTATCTAGTAAGTAAGCATGGCTCTATTGGACAAACACTGCCGTATTGGTCATTGGTATCTAAGTGTGAACATTTTAGTAAATAAGCTTGGCTCGATAGGCCCAACACTGCCGTAGTGGTCACTGTTATCTAAGTGTGATCATTTTAGTAAGTAAGCATGGCTTGATAGGCGCAACAATGCCGTATTGGCCATTGGTATCTAAGTGTGATCATTTTACTAAGTAAGCTTAGCTCGATAGGTCCAACACTGCCGTAGTGGTCATTGGTATCTAAGTGTGATCATTTTAGTAAGTAAGCATGGCTCGATAGGCCCAACACTGCCGTATTGGTCATTGGTATCTAAGTGTGATCATTTTAGTAAGTAAGCTTGGCTCGATAGGCCCAACACTGCCGTAGTGGTCACTGGTATCTAAGTGTGATCATTTTAGTAAATAAGCATGGCTCGATAGGCCCAACACTGCCATAGTGGTCATTGGTATCTAAGTGTGGTCATTTTACTAAGTAAGCTTGACTCGATAGGCCCAACACTGTTATAGTGGTCATTGGTATCTACGTGTGGTCATTTTACTAAGTAAGCTTGGCTCGATCGGCTCAACACTGCCGTAGTGGTCACTGGTATCTAAGTCTGATCATTTTAGTAAATAAGATTGGCTCGATCGGCGCAGCCCTGCCGTATTGGTCACTGTTATCTACGTGTGGTCATTTTATAAGGAAGGCTTGGCTCGATAGGTCCAACACTGACGTAGTGGTCACTTGTATCTAAGTGTGATCATTTTAGTAAGTAAGCATGGCTCCATAGGCCCAACACTGCCGTAGTGGTCATTGGTATCTACGTGTGGTAATTTTATTAAGAAGGCTTGGCTAGCAAGGCCCAGCACTGCCGTAGTGGTCACTGGTATCTAAGTTTGATCATTTTAGTAAGTAAGCATTGCTCGATAGGCCAAACACTGCCGTATTGGTCAGTGGTATCTAAGTGTGATCATTTTAGTAAGAAAGCTTGGCTCCATAGGCCGAATACTGCCGTAGTGGTCACTGGTATCTAAGTTTGATCATTTTAGTAAGTAAGCATGGCTTGATAGGCCCGACAATGCCGTATTGGTCATTGGTATCTAAGTGTGATCATTTTACTAAGTAAGATATGCTCGATAGGTCCAACACTGCCGTAGAGGTCATTGGTATCAAAGTGTGATCATTTTAGTAAGTAAGCATGGCTCGATAGGCCCAACACTGCAGTATTGGTCATTGGTATATAAGTGTGATCATTTTAGTAAGTAAGCTTGGCTCTATAGGCCCAACACTGACGTAGCGGTCACTGGTATCTAAGTGTGATCATTTTAGTAAATAAGCATGGCTCGATAGGCCCAACACTGCCATAGTGGTCATTGGTATCTAAGTGTGGTCATTTTACTAAGTAAGTTTGGCTCGATAGGCCCAACACTGCCATAGTGGTCATTGGTATCTACGTGTGGTCATTTTACTAAGTAAGCTTGGCTCGATAGGCCCAACACTGCCGTAGCGGTCACTGGTATCTAAGTGTGATCATTTTAGTAAATAAGCATGGCTCGATAGGCCCAACACTGCCGTATTGGTCACTGGTATTTATGTGTGGTGATTTTATTAAGAAGACTTGGCTCCATAGGTCCAACACTGCCGTAGTGGTCATTGGTATCTACGTGTGGTCATTTTAGTTAGTAAGCATGGCTCGATAGGCCCAACAATGCCGTATTGGTCACTGGTATCTACGTGTGGTCATTTTAGTAAGTAAGCATGGCTCCATAGGCCCAACACTGCCGTAGTGGTCATTGGTATCTACGTGAAGTCATTTTATTAAGGAGGCTTGGCTCCATAGGCCCAACACTGCCGTAGTAGTCACTGGTATCTACGTGTGGTCATTTTATTAAGAAGGCTTCCCTCTTTAGGCCCAACACTGCCGTAGTGGTCACTGGTATCTAAGTGTGATCATTTTAGTAAGTAAGCTTGGCTCGATAGCCCAAACACTGCCGTATTGGTCATTGGTATCTAAGTGTGATCATTTTAGTAAGTAAGCTTGGCTCGATAGGCCCAACACTGCCGTCGTGGTCACTGGTATCTAAGTGTGATCATTTTAGTAAGTAAGCATGGCTTGATAGGCCCAATACTGCCGTAGTGGTCATTTGTATATAAGTGTGATCATTTTACTAAGTAAGCTTAGCTCGATAGGTCCAACACTGCCGTTGTGGTCATTGGTATCTAAGTGTGATCATTTTAGTCAGTAAGCTTGGCTCGATAGGCCCAACACTGCCGTATTGGTCATCGGTATCTAAGTGTGATCATTTTAGTAAGTAAGCTTGGCTCGATAGGCCCAACACTACCGTAGTGGTCACTGGTATCTAAGTGTGATCATTTTAGTAAATAAGCATGGCTCGATGGGCCCAATACTGCAATAGTGGTCACTGGTATCTAAGTGTGGTCATTTTACTAAGTAAGGTTGGCTCGATAGTCCAAACACTGACATAGTGGTCACTGGTATCTACGTGTGGTCATTTTACTAAGTAAGCTTGTCTCGATAGGCCCAACACTGCCATAGTGGTCATTGGTATCTACGTGTGGTCATTTTACTAAGAAAGCGTGGCTCGATAGGCCCAACACTGCCGTAGAGGTCACTGGTATCTAAGTGTGGTCATTTTAGTAAGTAAGCATGGTTCGATAGGCCCAACACTGCCGTATTGGTCACTGGTATCTACGTGTGGTCATTTTATTAAGAAGGCTTGGCTCGATAGGTGCAACACTGCCGTAGTGGTCATTGGTATCTAAGTGCGATCATTTAAGTAATTAAGCTTGGCTCGATAGGCCCAACACTGCCGTATTGGTCATTGGTATCTACGTGTCATCATTTTAGTAAGTAAGCTTGGCACGATAGGCCCAAAACTGCCGTTGTGGTAACTGGTATCGAAGTGTGATCATTTTAGTAAATAAGCATGGCTCGATAGGCCCAACACTGCCATAGTAGTCACTGGTATCTAAGTGTGATCATTTTAGTAAGTACGCTTGGCTCGATAGGCCCAACACTGCCGTATTGGTCATTGGTATCTACGTGTGGTCATTTTAGTAAGTAAGCATGGCTCGATAGGCCCAACACTGCCGTATTGGTCACTGGTATCTACGTATGGTCATTTTAGTAAGTAAGCTTGGCTCCATACGCCCAACACTGCCGAAGGTGTCATTGGTATCCACGTGTTGTCATTTTATTAAGAAGGCTTGGCTCCATAGGCCCAACCCTTCCGTAGTGGTAACTGGTATATACGTGTGGGCATTTTAGTAAGTAAGCATGGCTCGATCGGCCCAACACTGCCGTAGTGGTCACTGGTATCTACGTGTGGTCATTTTATTAAGAAGGCTTATCTCGAAAGGCCAACCCTGCCGTATTGGTCACTGGTATCTAAGTGTGATCATTTTAGAAAGTAAGCATGGCTCGATAGGCCCAACACTGCCGTAGTGGTCACTGGGATCTACGTGTGCTCATTTTATTAAGAAGGCTTGGCTCGATAGGCCTAACACTGCCGTAGTGGTCACTGGTATCTATGTTTGATCATTTTAGTAAGTAAGTTTCCCTCGATAGGCCCAACACTGCCGTATTGGTCATTGGTATCTAAGTGTGATCATTTTAGTAAGTAAGCTTGGCTCGATAGACCCAGCACTGCCGTAGTGGTCACTGGTATCAAAGTGTGATCATTTTAGTAAGTAAGAATGGCTGGAAAGGCCCAACAATGCCGTATTGGTCATTGGTATCTAAGTGTGATCATTTTACATAGTAAACTTAGGTCGATAGGTCCAACGCTGCCGTAGTGGTCATTGGTATCTAAGTGTGATCATTTTAGTAAGTTAGCATGGCTCCATAAGCCCAACACTGCAGTATTGGTCATTGGTATCTAAGTGTGATCATTTTAGTATGTAAGCTTGGCTCTATAGGCCCAACACTGCCGTCGCGGTCACTGCTATCTAAGTGCGATCATTTTAGTAAATAAGCATGGCTCGATAGGCCCAACACTGCCATAGTTGTCATTGGTATCTAAGTGTGGTCATTTTACTAAGTAAGTTTGGCTCGATAGGCCCAACACTGCCATAGTGGTCATTGGTATCTACGTGTGGTCATTTTACCAAGTAAGCTTGGCTCGATAGGCCCAAAACTGCCGTAGTGGTCACTGGTATCTAAGTGTGATCATTTTAGTAAATAAGCATGGCTCGATAGGCCCAACACTGCCGTATTGGTCACTGGTATCTACGTGTGGTTATTTTATTAAGAAGGCTTGGCTCCATTGGACCAACACTGCCGTAGTGGTCATTGGTATCTACCTGTGGTCATTTTAGTAAGTAAGCATGGCTCGATAGGCCCAACACTGCCGTAGTGGTCACTGGTATCTACGTGTGATGATTTTAGTAAGTAAGCATGGCTCCATAGGCCCAACACTGCCGTAGTGGTCATTGGTATCTACGTGAAGTCCTTTTATTAAGGAGGCTTGGCCCCATAGGCCCAACACTGCCGTAGTGTTCACTGGTATCTACGTGTGGTCATTTTATTAAGAAGGCTTGCCTCGATAGGCCCAACACTGCCGTAGTCGTCACTGGTATCTAAGTGTGATCATTTTAGTAATTAAGCATGGCTCGATAGGCCAAACACTGCCGTATTGTTCATTGGTATCTAAGTGTGATCATTTTAGTAAGTAAGCTTGGCTCGATAGGCCCAACACTGCCGTAGTGGTCACTGGTATCTACGTGTCATCATTTTAGTAAGTAAGTATGGCTTGATAGGCCCAACACTGCCGTAGTGGTCATTGGTATCTAAGTGTGATCATTTTACTTAGTAAGCTTAGCTCGATAGGTCCAACACTGCCGTAGTGGTCATTGGTATCTATGTGTGATCATTTTAGAAAGTAAGCATGGCTCGATAGGCCCAACACTGCCGTATTGGTCACTGGTATCTAAGTGTGATCATTTTAGTAAGTAAGATTGGCTCGATATGCCCAACACTGCCGCAGTGGTCACTGGTATCTAAGTCTGATCATTTTAGTAAATAAGCATGGCTCGATAGGCCCAACACTGCCATAGTGGTCATTGGTATCTAAGTGTGGTCATTTTACTAAGTAAGCTTGGCTCGATAAGTCCAACACTGCCATAGTGGTCATTGGTATCTACGTATGGTCAATTTACTAAGTAAGCTTGGCTCGATAGGCCCAAGACTGCCGTAGTGGTCACTGGTATCTAAGTGTGATCATTTTAGTAAATAATCATGGCACGATTTGCCCAACACTGCCGTATTGGTCACTGTAATATACGTGTGGTCATTTTATTAAATAAGCATGGCTCGATAGGCCCAACACTGCCGTATTGGTCATTGGTATCTACGTGTGGTCATTTTAGTAAGTATGCTTGGCTCGATAGGCCCAACACTGCCGTAGTGGTCATAGGTATCTACGTGTTGTCATTTTAGTAAGTAAGCATGGCTCGATAGGCCCAACACTGCCGTAGTGGTCACTGGTATCTACGTGTGGTCATTTTATTAAATGAGAATGGCTCGATAGGCCCAACACTGCCGTATAGGTCATTGGTATTTACGTGTGGTCATTTTAGTAAGTAAGCATGGCTCGATAGGCCCTACACTGCCGCAGTGGTCACTGGTATCTACGTGTGGTCATTTTAGTAAGTAGGCATGGTTCGATAGGCCCAACACTGCCGTATTGGTCACTGGTATATACGTGTGGTCATTTCATTAAGAAGGCTTGGCTCGATAGGTGCAACACTGGCGTAGTGGTCATTGGTATGTAAGTGTGATCGTTTTAGTAAGTAAGTTTGGCTCGATAGGCCCAACACTGCCGTAGTGGTCACTGGTATCTAAGTGTGATCATTTTAGTAAATAAGCATGGCTCGATAGGCCCAACACTGCCATAGTGGTCATTGGTATCTAAGTGTGGTCATTTTGCTAAGTAAGCTTGGCTCGATAGGCCCAACACTGCCATAGTGGTCATTGGTATATAAGTGTGATCATTTTACTAAGTAAGCTTCGCTCGATAGGCCCAACACTGCCGTAGTGGTCACTGGTATCTAAGTGTGATCATTTTAGTAAATAAGCATGGCTCGATAGACCCAACACTGCCGTATTTTTCACTGGTATCTACGTGTGGTCATTTTATTAAGAAGGCTTGGCTCGATAGGTCCAACACTGCCGCAGTGGTCACTGGTATCTAAGTGTGATCATTTTAGTAAGTAAGCATGGCTCCATAGGCCCAACACTGCCGTAGGGGTCATTGGTATCTACGTGTGGTAATTTTATTAAGGAGGCTTGGCTCCATTGACCCAACACTGCCGTAGTGGTCACTTGTATCTACGTGTGGTCATTTTAGTTATAAAGCATTCCTCGATAGGCCAAACACAGCCGTAGTGGTCACTGGTATCTACGTGTGGTCATTTTATTAAGAAGGCTTGGCTCGATAGGCCCAACACTGCCGTAGTGGTCACTGGTATCTAAATTTGATCATTTTAGTAAGTAAGCATGGCTCGATAGGCCAAACACTGCCGTATTGGTCATTGGTATCTAAGTGTGATCATTTTAGTAAGTAAGGTTGGCTCGATAGGCCCAACACTGCCGTAGTGGTCACTGGTTTCTAAGTTTGATCATTTTAGTAAGTAAGCATGGCTCGATAGGCACAACAATGCCGTATTGGTCATTGGTATCTAAGTGTGATCATTTTACTAAGTAAGCTTAGCTCGATCGGTCCAACACTGCCGTGGTGGTCATTGGTATCTAAGTGTGATCATTTTAGTAAGTAAGCATGGCTCGGTAGGCCCAACACTGCAGTATTGGTCATTGGTATCTAAGTGTGATCATTTTAGTAAGTAAGCTTGGCTCGATAATCCCAACACTGCCGTAGCGGTCACTGGTATCTAAGTGTGATCATTTTAGTAAATAAGCATGTCTCGATAGGCCCAACACTGCCGTATTGGTCACGGGCATCTACGTGTGGTCATTTTATTAAGAAGGCTTGGCTCGATAGGTCCAACACTGCCGTAGTGGTCACTGGTATCTAAGTGTGATCATTTTAGTAAGTAAGCTTGGCTCGATAGGCCCAACACTGCCGTAGTGGTCACTGGTATCTACGTGTGGTCATTTTATTAAATAACCATGGCTCGATAGGCCCAACACTGCCGTAGTGGTCACTGGTATCTACGTGTGGTCATTTTATTAAATAAGCATGGCTCGATAGGCCCAACACTGCCGTAGAGGTCACTGGTATCTACGTGTGGTCATTTTAGTATGTAAGCATGGCTCGATAGGCCCAACACTGCCGTAGTGGTCACTGGTATCTACGTGTGGTCATTTTATTAAGAAGGCTTGGCTCGATAGTCCCAACACTGCCGTAGTGGTCACTGGAATCTACGTGTGGTCGTTTTAGTAAGTAAGCATGGCTCGATAGGCCCAACACTGCCGTAGTGGTCACTGGTATCTACGTGTGGTCATTTTATTAAATAAGCATGGATCGATAGGCCCAACACTGCCGTAGTGGTCACTGGTTTCTAAGTGTGATCATTTTATTAAGTAAACTTAGCTCGATAGGCCCAACACTGCCGTAGTGGTCACTGGTATCTACGTGTGGTCATTTTAGTAAGTAAGCATGGCTCGATAGGCCCAACACAGCCGTATTGGTCATTGGTATCTACGTGTGGTCATTTTAGTAAGTAAGCATGGCTCGATAGGCCCAACACTGCCGTAGTGGTCACTGGTATCTAAGTGTGATCATTTTAGTAAGTAAGCATGGCTCGATAGGCCCAACACTGACGTAGTGGTCACTGGTATCTACGTGTGGTCATTTTAGTAAGTAAGCTTAGCTCGATAGGCCCAACACTGCCGTAGCGGTCACTGGTATCCACGTGTGGCCATTTTAGTAAGTAAGCATGGCGCGATAGGCCCAACACTGCCGTATTGGTCATTGGTATCTACGTGTGGTCATTTTAATAAGTAAGCATGGCTCGATAGGCCCAACACTGCCGTAGTGGTCACTGGTATCTACGTGTGGTCATTTTATTAAATAAGCATGGCTCGATAGGCCCAACACTGCCGTAGTGGTCACTTTTATCTACGTGTGGTCATTTTAGTAAGTAAGCTTAGCTCGATAGGCCCAACACTGCAGTATTGGTCACTGGTATATAAGTGTGATCATTTTATTAAGAAGGCTTGGCTAGATAGGCCCAACACTTCCGTATTGGTCACTGGTATCTACGTGTGGTCATTTTAGTAAGTAAGCTTGTCTCGATAGGCCCAACACTGTCGTATTGGTCACTGGTATCTACGTGTGGTCATTTTAGTAAGTAAGCTTGGCTCGATAGGCCCAACACTGTCGTATTGGTCACTGGTATCTACGTGTGATCATTTTAGTAAGTAAGCTTCGCTCGATAGGCCCAACACTGCCGTATTGGTCATTGGTATCTACGTGTGGTCATTTTAGTAAGTAAGCTTAGCTCGATAGGCCCAACACTGCCGTATTGATCACTGGTATCTAAGTGTGATTATTTTATTAAGAAGGCTTGGCTAGATAGGCCCAACTCTGCCGTATTGGTCACTGGTATCTACGTGTGGTCATTTTAGTAAGTAAGCTTGGCTCGATAGGCCCAACACTGTCGTTTTGGTAACTGGTATCAACGTGTGATCATTTTAGTAAGTAAGCTTGGCTCGATACACCCAACACTGCCGTATTGGTCATTGGTATCTACGTGTGGTCATTTCAGTAAGTAAGCTTGGCTCGATAGGTCCAATACTGCCGTATTGGTCACTGGTATGTACGTGTGGTCATTTTATTAAGAAGGCTTGGATCGATAGGCCCAGCGCTGCCGTAGTGGTCACTGGTATCTACGTATAGTCATTTTATTAAATAAGCATGGCTCGATAGGCCCAACACTGCCGTAGTAGTCACTGGTATCTACGTGTGGTCATTTTAGTAAGTAAGCATGGCTCGATAGGCCCAACACTTCCGTAGTGGTCACTGGTATCTACGTGTGGTCATTTTATTAAATAAGCATGGCTCGATAGGCCCAACACTGCCGTAGTGGTCACTGGTATCTACGTGTGGTCATTTTAGTAAGTAAGCTTGGCTCGATAGGCCCAACTCTGCCGTAGTGGTCACTGGTATCTACGTGTGGTCATTTTATTAAATAAACATGCCTCGATAGGCCCAACACTTCCGTAGTGGTCACTGGTATCTACGTGTGGTCATTTTATTAAATAAGCATGGCTCGATAGGCCCAACACTGCCGTAGTGGTCACTGGTATCTACGTGTGGTCATTTTATTAAGTAAGCTTGGCTCGATAGGCCCAACACTGCCGTAGTGGTCACTGGTATCTACGTGTGGTCATTTTATTAAATAAGCATGGCTCGGTAGGCCCAACACTGCCGTAGTAGTCACTGGTATCTACGTGTGGTCATTTTAGTAAGTAAGCTTGGCTCTATAGGCCCAACACTGCCGTATTGGTCATTGGTATCTACGTGTGGTCATTTTATTAAGTAAGCATGATCGACTCGATAGGTCTTGATTCATATTCATATGCATGGTAGCCAATCAGAGCTTAATACCTGTATTGCTACAACTGATAACTGACCACTTGAATACTCCTATGTTAGAGCAGTTTTAGTAAATAAACCATTGAATCAACATCTCACTTGTTATACACCAAACCTACGAGGACACATTGTCCACTGACGCGTTAATACTGTTCGCAGTAATATTCCAATTGTGTATGAATTTAAAGGTCAAATTACACCAAAACGGAAGTCACATCCTCAGGGTGTCAGTTAGATAATAAACACATATGGTTCAGTGTATAATGCATATGATTTTTAAAATGCAGTCTAAATGTTATGTTTTGGTGTCAATTTAAAGGTATATATGTAAGAAATAAGAAAAAAAGGTTTTTTTGGCACTACTTTGTTCTTAGTGGTCCCCAGCTTCATAACTTTTGGCCCATGTATTCATGCACAAAATGGCAGCCTCCATGCCCGTCAAAACCGGTGTGTTTATTCTAGGGTAAATATTTTTAGTTACAACACATATAATTTTTTGACATGCTGTTTTTTTCAAAAGGTTATGGCCTGATCGTTCCAACGATGTATGGTGATATATTGAAAATTAGCTTGGTCATGGTGAAAATTGAGATCAAACATTGTATATTTTATATGAAACAATGAAGGAATTTATTTGCGCATGCGTAAGCTTTAAACAGCGGCGTGAATTTTCTTCTATACTGTGTGATAGGGTCGGGATTTAGGAAAGATTTTATAGACATAAAAATGACAATTACTGGTGTTTCCCCAAAATGGTCGCAATTCATTTACTGTTACTAAATCACCGCTACTAAACGATGCATGCGCATTCCAAAGGTGTCAAACTGTAGGGAAAGATATAGGATCACGCAAGGTACAGGGTGCTGCTAAAAAGGAGCAGGTGGACATCTGGACCAGTCTGTTAATATGTAATTTGCTAAATCCTGGATATTTATTTGTCTTATAATTGTAATTAAGGTTTTTAAGTGTAGTCTTTTCATTTGTTATAGAAACTCTGCAAACATATATTAAATTTCAAAAGATATTCAACATTTCTGTGTTAACAAGCCCAGAGGGGCAGCAGGTTGGAACCAAAAAGGATCAGGGTGCATTACTCTGCTAGTTTGCTCTAGATCTTTCCCTGCATACTGCGATATATCTATTAATTATGATTTGCATAGTTTGTCTGGGAATAGATGGCATATATATATTGGTTCAATAGCGCAAAGCAATGAGGTTTTCCTCCTGTGTAATATGATCACAGCAGCACCTTCAATGTAGCCACTGTTTTTGTTTGGAAACGTGGCGAATTAATCTTAAAGATACTGAACTCCAGATGGGCATAAAATTTGTTCGTTTCTTTATAGGTATGCCTAAACTGCAATAACATGCGTAAAACCATGACTATTTGTATAAACTGTATGTATTTCATTGAAAAATAGAAGTTGAATAAGCTCGCACTTTAATTGAATCTGGTATTCCCGATTAAAAAATACCGCGGCTTTCCCAAATACAAGCACCTGATTCAAGTGTGCGCATGCGCGACTCGACAAAACTATACTGTCATGTGATTATCCTAAATACTAGTATAAACGGCGCTATTTTTAAATTGCTCGATGGGTTATAGCGTCTGCAGACGCTGTAGAATGTAGGACGATAAAAAGGAAGAAAACTATATACAATCATGTGTGTTTTTTCAGGTAAATAAAAACAAACGTGTCTGATTTTTTACTGGGTTCTTTAGATCTACGATTATGTAAGAAATAGAGGATATTTGTTGATTTCGGTGTAATAAAATACGATCTTACAACAAAATAATAATAAAAAATCGTTTTATTTTATGCTTTTGGACAATAAATAAATACAATTGCGCGAGAGAAGCGTAAACGTCACAATTTCGTGTATTCTGACGTCATAAAAATGACGTCATAAATGATTCCAAAACTGTCACTCGTTAATATGGTGGGAAAAAAGTGCTTTATTTTGTGAGTCGTTGTCGCTAAATTATAATCTTGTTGAATGTTATCATGTGTTGTATGTAAACACATGCATGTATATATTGTACATGTACATACATTTGCCAAAGGTTGTAAACCACTACTTGTAGATCGATGCTATTTATGGATAAATAGTCCGTTTTATGTTATATTTTCACTGCAAAGAAAATATATAATCTTATATTTTCACTGCTCCAACAGTGAAAATATAAAATTTTATTTCACCAATAAAATTCGATATTTCAATGAAAAGCATATAATAAAAAATATTCGTAATATTACACGAATAACAAGGTATAGAATCTGATAAAATCATGTCTTGTGAGTTTATTTGCTGCATTAACAGAAAGTCTTAATTAATCGAATTAGGGATAGTTTGTACTTTAGCGGTCCCCGGAAATTCTAAATGTAAACAACGTTTAGAGCATTGCGTTGACGTTGCTATGCATGACTTGTCTTGTTCCAGTCGGCCGACATTTTTTTTTCTCGCTTCGTAATGTTTTTCTTGGAAAAATATCATTGTTTTGAATCAAAAGACGATGAAAATATGAGCCATATGGGCGTTTGAGTGTTAATAAGAGCGGGTGTGGGGGCGGCTGCCCCCAAAATCAGTCACTCTGCTAATTAACAGTTCAAATTTATTCGTGGTTTACTACTACAAGACTACTGCTTTCAGTTGAGACGTGTAAACTTGCAACTAATGGATGCACAGAAGGCCGTATTGAACATTTCTTTATATTGCTATCATGTTCTCTGTTAATTTTTTGGGGGAATTTGTGGTTTTAAGAGTATAAATCGCTTTATTCCATTTGCAAATTGTGCTTTACAAGTTAAATCGTTACGCATGACTGCGTCGATAACCATTTTCAAAATGGCCGACCTTTTTGTAGAAGGCGGGTTAATCGCAAAGATATGCGATTTTGAATTAATATTTTGTGAAATGTTTCACAAAATATTAATAAAAGTTTGCAAAAAAAATCACGATTTTGGGGTTATTTTTCCGTTTTACTGCCGATTTTTTAAAATCGCCAAGCATGCGCGCGGCTCACTATATTTACGCGCACCTGGTCCTTAGTTACGTACAATATATGTAGTATTTCCGGGGACCGCTAAAGTAAAGGTGTTCCCGAATTAGGATATCAGTAACAATTCATATTTATGTTGCATTTCGAAACTGTTTCAATATTGTGTACATGTATTATCAGAAACATTGCATTCCATAGTATCTGCTAGTACTAGACACAAGTGTTGGATTTTTTTGTGCGTATCAAATACTGGTAGATCTGATGTCACACATTTTTACAATGTATGTCTCAATGCGGAAGCCGAATGTAATAATGACGATCTATCGGTGGAATTGTTATTAATGTTAACTATCATACGTCTTCAATAAATGGATAAAATATCAAACGTTTACCGTCAGCTTTTGCCTGAAATCCTCTTAGGATTTATATTTGAAATATGAGGCGTGTCGTGGGCAAACCGGGCTTAATGCATGTGCGTAAAGTGTCATCCCGGATTAGCCTGTGCAGTCCAGGTCGACACTTTCCGCTTTTATGGTATTTTCTGGAAGTCTCTTCTAAACATAAATCCACTGTAAGCGGAAAGTGCCGTCCTGGACTGCACAGGCTAATCCGGAACGACACTTTACGCACGTGCATTAAGCCCGGGGTTCCCACGACACGCCTCATATGTATTTTTCAGTTATAACGCTTCGTAATCGATGCCCGTTTTTTTACTTTTGGCATGACAAAAGTGGCATAAAAGGTATCAAAATATTGCATTAAACACGACTTCCATGTGCCCATTCATAATGCTTGTCAAATGAGAAAGGATAAATGAACGAATATACACCAGAAATATTTATACCCTTTAGGTACTTTAGATTAAAAGGACTTATTTACAGATTTGTTATATATTTTTAAGAAATGTCATAAACAAAATACTGGTAACTTCAATTACTAAATTATCTGGACTAACGAATCTTTCAATTGTCTGCCATGGCTCAAACGTACGACCTCCGGATTAAATTAAAATTGTCACACGAGTGACGGATATACCCCACAATTTTGCCTTGTCACAAAACTATGGCATCCATTCGAAAGAAATACACACAAAGAGAATGCTTTAATTTGTGAATGTTTACTAGTGTATTTGGACAAATTTAATTACAATAGGAGCCATAACTCTGTCAACATTTAATGGTTTGTAAACAAAGTCGAACTTGACCTGTATTTTATGATGCTACACATGTGTACCAAAAATTATTTGAATATGTCAAGGCTTTCTTTAGTTATCGTCCGGAAACCATTTAAAAGAAACAGACCGACGGACCGACAGACCAACAAACTTTTCATTTTTGCCTTATTTAATATTTGTTATTTGTTAGTCCAGATGCCGTAGTTTGAAAGTTAAGACATTTAATGACATTTCTTTCAAAAATCGTAAAATCTGTGAACAAGTACCTTTAAGAAGTTTGAAATATCGACGAAAATCGTATCAAACGCTTTATGTTTTTGTCATTTCAGTAGATGTTTGTTCATAAATGACACTATTTCTCGTATATATATTTAGTATTAGGAGTATTTTCGCTCATTTATATAATATAGTGTAGTTTCCTTTAGTGTTGGCATCTGTGAAAAAAAAAGGAAATGCATTAAGTCAATTTGCCAATTTGAGAATATGTCTATTTAAAGACATTGGGTTCGCTTTGAATTAACATTGTGTCTTAAATAATTATATTCTCATTTAATTCAAAATTTAAGCGTATTAACAAAAACACGGTATATCGCGCCTTACCATTTTGTGTAACGATTTAATAATAATATTTACCTACGGCGGCATAGAGGGGACATGAGGAATATTTTATTTATCACGTGCGCACGTGATAAATAACAAGTGCGCACCTAATGACTATCACGTGCGCTCGTAGATTGAGTGAAAATGTTTAATTAAGATGTTTCTGGAATATGGCCCCGGTTCATACATTAAAATTGATGCCATATGGCAACTATGTGAAAATGGGCACATTGTATGTTCAGATGGAAAAAAAAAACACGCACACACAAAACATCCTGAAACAACTGCATATGTATCTGTTTTGTATATATGTCAAGTACAATTAATACAATATGCCAGTAAAATAAACAATGACCAACGCAAATATAATATCTTTCTAACACATAGATATCAAACAATCAAGTACGTCCTACAGCGCGCACTTAATTGCCCTTCTTTGCCCGGAAGTGAAAGCGCCAACGCGCGCGCGCTCAGTTCTTTGCCCGAAAGTCGCAGTGGAGGCTGTCGCCCTCGTCGAAGAACCAGCCGCCCATCTTCTGGCACTCCACCCAGAACTCGCTCGTGCGGATCATGTCCTTCTTCAGGTCCACCGCGTCCCCCGCGTAATGGGGCGAATTGCAGTCATGGCAACCGCCGCAGAAGTCGTTCACCTGGCAAAAGCGACCAACATGGATGGTTGACAATGAGTGGTACATTTTGCTTTTAACTTTCGACTAATACAAAAAGACAGTAATGATGGGGTTCAGTTTGTTTTTATTTTTTTAACTATCGACTTCTATAAATGCTTCTTTTGTTCAGTATACCTGTTAACGACGATAAATAGGGATAGCGATGTTTCATGAACGTTAAAATGAACACTTTTGTCATACACGCATCATGGGTACGGAACTCTATCTATAACAGGAGACATGCACGTAAATTATGTTAATCAGGTCGTATATGATACGAAAATATAGTTCTCATTGCTGAACGATTCGTTGCTACTGAAAGTCGACTGTATCCATCAATGCTATGTGTTATGACGTCATATTGTCACGTGATATAGTGCACTCACCGTGATTGGTCCATTTTCCGCGAGCTTGATGATGTATTTGAGGACGGTGACACTCGGGCAGCCGTACAGCCCGGGGGCGGGGATCGGGCACCGGTTGGGGCAGGAATAGCTGGATAGGAAAATTGACTATAACCTCAGTACAACGAGTGGACAACGTTACATAACATATACCATAACAATCATACTGTTTAATGCACCTACATGTATCAATATTTGCGCACAGGGGGGATGGGAGCGGCGGGCATATACGGGACTTTATACTGCAAGCGATTCCCGACAGGCGGGAATATGACACACCGAATTATTCCGGGTCCCGGGAAATATACTTTATTTGGATTTTAGATCCCGGTAATATCACACACACAAACACACACACACACAACACACGGCCCATATGATACACCAAGCATCTCCACTGTGAGGATTTAGACAAAATGCTTAGCTCTTGGGAGGGGAATTAGACCCAAAAAATAATATTAGTCAAATTTCCTTGGGTCAGCCCTCCGTCCCACCCTCCACCCCCCGCGGGAAAATATTGATTAATGCATAAGTGCAACTTTCCACAGGACATCCATTAGTGTACATACGTGTCTTCATAAGCCGAACAGGTGTTAAAGTAAATAGCAAATGCACATTGTTTATTGTATTTTAACCGAAGCCTTGCATGGTGTATTATTAAACAGTAAGTGGGACTTAATATTTTGTAAAATATTATCCGTGAGTCGATTTTCCTGATACTCCAAGTAACTTTACATTCAATCCACGACGTCACGTCCGGTTCGACGTAAACAACTTTTTAAAAAATAGCGTTAAGAAAATTAATAATTTATTTTAATTTATGAAAAGTTCTTTTAGTGAAACTCCTAAATATACCAAGAAGATGTAAATCAGCAAAAAATCTTTAAATATATATAAGTTTCATCGTGACGTAAGGTTCTTTAACAAAATGACAGACGGTTCTAGTGCTGTAATACTAACGGACTCTTCCGATCAATATGAACAACTATCAAAGCTGGTGAATGAGAGACGTGATTACAGACTAAATGAGAAAAAAAACTGTTCGGAAAAAGATGGCCGCGACAACAAGATCTGAAATATCGATCACAGAAACAAGAGAACAAGCGGAGGAATAAAATTTGTGTTGAATGCCGGACTATACGAGCTCTTGAAAAATGTAGAAGAGCAATACTACTCTTCAGAAAAAAAAGTAAGTACCCATTCAAATGTCAGAAAATTCCAGTGCTAGACCAGAAAGGCAATATTGTTGAAACAAAATTTAAAGTTACTTCCGGAAAAAGCTCAATATACACTCTTAATATGTACCATACCAAATCGGGCTGTCTTGTGAACGGTAAGCAAGTAAAACAATTTATGCAAACAGATTTGCCGAACATTGTGGACAGCATTGAGCAATCTCTTGCTGTGAACAACACAATAGTATAAGAAATAAATGACCAAATCAAATATCTTATTAATCAATATAATTCATTGAATGAACAAACGCCAGAAATTGCAGAAAGTCGAAATAATGTCTCCCGACCGGAAACCGCCCAAAGTACCAAATTGAATCCAGACCGGAAATCGCAAAGAGATCTAAATATGTCTTCAGATTGGAAATCGACGAAAATGTCCAGAA
Source organism: Congeria kusceri (assembly GCA_027627225.1). Classification (NCBI taxonomy): domain Eukaryota; kingdom Metazoa; phylum Mollusca; class Bivalvia; order Myida; family Dreissenidae; genus Congeria; species Congeria kusceri. Next base: position 10,851,722 of record CM051037.1, on the reverse strand, counting down.
TGACATCGCAGAAAGTTCTCAATCTCAATATTACTCCCGACCGAAAATGGCTGAAAATCCAAAGAGCAACTTCCGACCAGAATTCGCAGAAAAAGTCCAAAATGACTCCCGACCGGAAAAGGCAGAAAGTCCGAAGAAGGTATCCCGACCGGAAATTGCAAACAGTCATATACAAGACACCCGAACGGAAAACGCAGAATATCCCAAGAGTGACTCCCAGCCGGAAATCGCCGTAAGTTCCAAAAAGGAATCCCGAAGGGAAATCGCACACAGTCCTAAGGATGACACCAGACCGGAAAGCGCAGAAAAACCCAAGAGTTTCTCCCGACCGGCAGTCACCAGAAGTCCCGAGAATGATTATGAAAGAATTTTAAATATGATGGAGAATTTAACAGAAAGAGTCAGTAATGTCCAGGACTCACTCAAATCGTTTATTATGGACACCGCCAGAAATTTTAATATCATAAAAGATGAAATTTATAGCATGAAGAAAACTACACAGATAATTCATTCGACTTCATCAAACCAAATAAACAAACTAGAAGACAAACTCGCCGTCATGAAACACGATGTTGAGAATGCCAACGAAACACTTGGAAACAAACTAAATTCATTGACAGACATAATGAAGACGACTAAAGAAAAACCAGATTCAGCAACAGTATCAACAATAGTATGAATCACTGATCAGACATCAACCTCTCACAAAACTGCTGAAAAATCAACATCTTTGAAAACGTGAAACGTGAAAGAACATTGATCATTGGAGATTCCATAGTGAAGGGAAAACAACAACGGGGCTTAGACAGCATCATCGATATCAACAAGCTGAGTGGAGGTCGTATAGCTGATGTACGTAAAAAAACTAGAAGACACTGATTTGCGTCGTTATAAAAATATTATTATTTACATTGGCGGTAATGACATTAGCAACGGGACATCTGCAAAAGCTGCTTCAAATGAGTTACAGCGTCTGGCGCTCCATCTCCAGGACCAACAAAGTGTACCTATGCACATTGTGTCCAAGAAATGACTGTCACCTTATACAGATGAACATTTACATTACATACGTGAAATGTGCCGAGAACAAGTAGAAGAAGCCCACAAAACAATTCTTTCGACAGAAGTAAGTACCCCACCTTTAACAACAATAGAGTTATGAATATTGCTGCAGTTGAATACAGTCCGCTCAACAGACGTTCTACTAGAGACACGATGAACAATTTCTACACCCCTTACTAGGATAGTGCCGACATACGCGCTATATATAACCAAACCAATATATACGACTGCCTACGAAACATTTGCTGCTTTAGTAATGAGGTAAAGCAATTATGTGAGTGCAAAACGATAACTAAACATATTGATGTATTAAATTACAATCGATTTTTATATATAAATAATGAAATAGTTAATAATATTTATAAATCAGATAAAATTAGCGAATTAACCACTGACACTGACACAAACGACTCTAGAGGCTTAATTAACAACACCAGTCAATCTCTGCCAATAATAAAAAACACAGCACATGCATGCAGCAATAATCTCCATAACAACAACGCCGCTGACGACAACAACAACAATATTATCAACACCAACACAATTAACATCCAAAAGAGCACATGCAACAACAACAACAATGTCGTCATCAATATAAACAATATTAACAACGTCATCATAAACACAATGTGGAATTAAAACTCTACAACGGAGGGCGAGAATGTAAAACAAATAACTCTAAGAAGTAGTAGTAATATAAAAATAATAATCCAATGTCACGGTTCGGATTTGAAGGGAAAAGATTATTTATTGCACATATTAATATTCAACATTTGTTACCAAAGTTAGATGAAATTAAACATCACTTGTATAATGAAAATGCACCACATATTCTCGGAATGTGTGATACTTTTTAGCGAACATGTTTCAGATAACATTGTATGTATTACTGGATATATGTTTGAAAGGAAAGATAGGCATGATAAAAAGGTGGTGGAATATTAGTATATATGAGAGAGGATGTATCATATAGAAGACGTTCCGATATTAAAACTAATAACATTGACTCAATTTGGATTGAAGTAGTATGTAATAATTTTAAACCATTTCTGGTAAATTTTATTTATCGCCCGCCTAGTTCATTGCAGACATGGATAGATGATTATGAGGAGCAACTTGAAATTTCTGATCTCTTAAATATTAGTTACATTGTCCTAGGTGACATGAATTTCGCTTATAACCCAGACTATAACAACTTTAGCAATACAAAATGAAATGATACTGTACAAAAATATAACCTTTATCAACTTATTAAAGCTCCTACAAGAATTACTAAACGTAGCACAACAATTATTGACCATATATATGCCAATTGTACAAAAAACATAATCAAAACATTTGAAGCAAATTTAACAATTAGTGACCATAAACATATTTGTGTAATTCGATCATTTACAAATAAAATAAAGAAAACGGGCGAAGGACATAAAGAATTAACATACAGATGTTTTAAAAACTTCGATGAATACGCTTTTCAAAATACACTTATACATTTAGGCATTGATAATGTTGAAACATATCATGACTCTTAATGTCTTTTATGATATTTTAAATTTTGCCCTAACCAAACACGCGCCTATAAAAACTAAACGTTTTAAACGCGACTATCAACCAGACTGGTTTACTGATTAAATAAAGGCTATGTTATTTAAACGAGACTTGTGTCATAAAAATGACGATTTTGCACAATACAAACAGTTGCAAAATCAAGTTACATAAAAAATAAACATGAAAAGAAACATTTCTTTAATGAAGCTATTCAGAAAAAGAAAGACAGTTCATTTATATGGAAAAAATTGAAAACAATTTCACATTTGGAGGAATCAAAGCATATCAAAATTCCAAAGAAACTTGTCATCGACAATTCTACAATGGTAAATAATAAAATCGACATTGTTAATGAATTGGATAAATACTTCATAAATATATCAGACGTCAGCAAGGAAAAATCATACTCAGAAGATTATTTTGCTAATTTAAAGGAAACTCTGGATTAGCAAATACACAAATATGAATTTGGCATTGAGTGTATTAGTTCATATGAAATTAAGAAGATAATAGACAATCTCAACATCAATAAATCTACTGGCATTGATGGCGTTAGCGCCAGGATATTGAAACATTGTGGGGATATTAATACTCCAGCTATTACATCAATTATTAATAACAGCATTTCATCTGGAGTATTCCCACATTCACCAAAATTTGCTAGAGTTCTGCCAATATTCAAATCGGGCAACCCTGAATCACCTTGCAACTGTCGTCCAATATCAATTTTGCCAGCTATTTACAAAATTTATGAAAGGCACATTTCTACACAAATACGTTCATATTTTGAACAAATGAACATTATTCATCATGCTCAATCTGGTTTTAGGAAGCATCACTCATGCCATACAGCTCTTATTAAACTAATAGACACATGGCTAAAATAAATTGATAGTGGTAAATTGATTGGTTTGGTATTTTTAGACCTACAAAAGGCCTTTGACCTCGTAGACCATGACATTTTACTCAGAAAATTAAAACTGTATCACTTTTCACAACGTTCAATTAAACTTTTTAATTCCTTCTTGACTGACCGCAAACACGTTGTTCAAATTGGGAACATACAATCTGAAATGCTATCGATCAAATCTGGCGTTCCGCAGGGGTCAATACTTGGGCCGTTACTATTTTTGTTATATATAAACGACATCGCATTTGTATGCCCTAATATAAATATAGATCTATATGCTGATGATTCCACTTAACATGAATCTGGAATTTATACATCCGATATACAAACTGAACTGCAATTTAAACTTAATAGTATAAATAAATGGTGTTCACTTAATAACATGTCATTGAATCCAGAAAAATCAAAATGTATGTTGATCGGGACTCGTCATAAAATAACCATTTCTAGTCCACTTAATATAAATATAAATGGAAATGACTTAGAAAATGTATGTAGGAAGAAAATCTTAGGTATTTATGTTGATCAAACCTTGAATTGGCATAATCAAATAGATCACGTTTGTAAACAGCTGAACAGTAAAATTACATTATTAAAAAACATCATATACTTTCTCAGTAATGACATGAAAGAAATGTTTTATAATGCATATATTTTACCTATTTTTGACTACTGTTGTACTATTTGGGGAAAACCGAACAATTCGTATATAAACAATATTTTTGTACTACAAAAAATAACAACTAAAACAATTCTTAATAAACCTTCAAGGACTGCATCTGTAGACCTTTTTAAAACATTACGTTGGATGAAATCGAATGACAGAGTAAAATACCACACTGGTATACAAATATATAAAACCGTTTGCAATTTGGTGCCATCATATATGAAAGATTTATTAACCTTTTCAAACAATGAATCCCACAATTTACGGTCTGCTATGCACAAAGATCTCATTTTGCCAATACAACCACGAACAAAATACTACAAAGATACTTATTCATATTATTGCATAATCGTATGGAATAATTTACCATTGGAATTAAGAAATAAATCTTCATTACCATCATTCAAACGAGCATATAAAACATATTTACTTGAACAAGACAAATAGATGTAACACAAATATCACAATTATAATACTGATATAGATATATTTATTGAAAATTAGAAAATTTATATTAAAATTGATGTTGTTAGCAAAAAATTATATTTGTTTCAAATATGGAGAATCGTTATATGAAACTGTAACTTTTTTATGAGTGTATCAATGCATTGTGCATAATTTCTATTTTCTATTGCTGTCTGTCGATGCTTTGTTATTGTTTTATTTTAATTAGTAAAATATTAATATAATTTTTTTTTTTTTTTTTTTTTTATTGTTATTGTTATTATTATTATTGTCATTATCATTATTATTATCATTATTAAATTTACTGTGTGCTTGTTTCGTAAATTATATGTTAAATGTGAATTTGTTTGAATGTTTGAATGTGTATGAAGGCCATATAAAAATAAGGTGTGTTTTTGTCATGACAATACTATGTCTTAGATGTCACCTTCGTAAAATAAAGTTATTATTATTATTATTATTATTATTATTATTATTATTATTATTATTATAGAAATCTAAACATGACTTTAATATATGTACGCTGCGATGTAAACAATAGCGAATATAGCTGACCCACCTGGAGCGCTGGGGTATCTTGGGCGGATATGGCGGCAGCAGCATCTTCACCCAGTCCAGGGTCGCCTGGAACGCCGTCGCCTCGTCCGAGTGGTTGTCGGCGTGCTGCCTTGCCAGGGTGATCCGCGGATCCACAAGGATCTCACCCGCCATCGCCATGCCGACAGGGTTGAAACAATTCGCCAGGGCTTTCACTGCGAGGACATAGGACAAAGGTTGACAGTTGGCATACATTTGTATATTGGTTAATTGTCACGGTTCTTTTTTTTTGTTCGCTTTTTTCATTAAGTTTAGTTTGATGTGTCGAAACCTGATGTTTCCCTCTAAAACACCAGTGCATATTGTCATAAAAAAAGATCGCTGAAGCGCTGCCTGAGGAAGGATCGAACTCATGACTTATCGATCGCAAGGCAGAAAGCGCAAATCATATTCATCAAACTATTGATTACGGACATGGTTTAGTGTATGTTGACCGTCCATCAATGGGGATTTGGTATTAAGGTAAAGGCTTAAAATTCACTGGGTAATACGACAGATATTATTTTGTTCCAAAAACATGTCGTAAAATAGAATAAAATGCGCATTTCTACTTAAAAGTTACAATGACATAAGTGCACCCTATACATACGTAAACTAGTCTAAACCAAACGTCCAAACGTTTATCGTATCCATGACAAATGCAATACCTAAAATGCGATGTGTACAGCGGGCAATTTGTTAAACGATTCAAAAAACTCATGATTTGACATTATTGGCCATATGTCACACAAGTCGTTACCTTCCGCTTTTGCCGCCTCCGCTACCATGTCAACTGCAGTTGAGACCGCCTGACCGACAGCGCCGCCTACGCCACCGGAAGAGGTTCCGCTGCCGCCGGTGTTCTCGTTGACCCATCCGTGAGAGTTCGAGGGAGGCTTGCTGTCACTTCCGGCCCAGCCCATTATGCTGCTCGTGTTCCCGGAGGACCAGCCCATATTCTGAGCTGCCAACATAGAATTCAATGAAATCATTAATCAAAACGCTTCTATCGTTGAAAGAATGTTTGCGAGAAAAGGAGATAAGTCATCAGCAACGCAAATAGAGTGACAACAAATTTGTAACCGAAAGAAAATATTTGTTTAAATGAAATCAAATTTCTGCAATGCAATTTTTATCACAATAAAAATCGAACAACTCATTGTTTGTACCAAATAATATGCATAACAGTCAACTTTTCGACTAATCCTAAACGGGCCGAAATAGCCGATATAGCGTATAAAAGGGGCTATGAATTGTAAGTGCTTCGTAGCCTGCAGTGTAAAAAGTAGATAACGCGAATCAATCTATCGAAATCGCCCTACTAAAGACAGTCTAAAATTAACTCCATGATGACTTCACTTGACTTGCCTATCATCGAAAACTACGGATTTTCATCAGAAGTAGTTTATTTTTTTGCTTTTTTTATTTTGTTAAACTCTAAAATTCTAGAAGATGCTGTTTACACAACAAAAATGTGAAAACTATAGTCTCTATACAGTCTACATGCATTTTCAGATCGTACACATTCACTGTTCCAATAATTTTTTAAACAGGTTCTAGTATTAAATATTTTATGTAAGTGTGTAAACTTTATACTGTATGTTGTTAAATTGAAAATAACTATTCATGACTGATTCAGCAACAACATATAAATCAGGACTAAGAAAGGTAAAACAGCATGAACACCATTGGGACACATGTAATACCGGCATTATGTCGATGTAAGTAAGGCCATGCACATTTAATTCTATGTTTAGTGTCCCCATGATTTTTCAAAACCTACCAACCAGGCTGGATAAAAAAAAATAAGTAGATAACAAAACTTATTCATGGCAGTGGTCCAAGCTAAAGCAAATGTTTATTTGCAAAACTGTTTATATATCATCTTCATTTTGCGAACCTACTTTAACACAGTGTGTTAACTGTAATTTGACTAGTTACACACTATTTTTACATCTATTGGTAAAAACAACACCTAAATGTCACTTTTTTGTTCAAATATGGCAATATTGCATAACTTTTGCAATTTTTCACATTTTTGTTTTCGTTCAGGCATCCGAAAACCTACTAGCCCGAGGACGCTTAACATAGAATCCAACGTGTTTCTATTTATATTTGACTCCGATTATGAATGTTTTTGCGGAAATATGTGATCATATATACTAAGTATTAAATGAATATTTACTACAATAATTGTGCTGTTTTGTGCTTCTGTTATTCTCAGATAAATAATATTGGTGAAACTTGAACAGACATTTTACTTAACAACGCATGTGTGCAGACTTATTGGTCAAAATTGATTACGCAATTTCAATTTTCGCTGTTATTGTTATCAGTTATCTGTTATGGAGCCATGTAAGTCACGTGCTCACAGACCACTACGGGTGACGTGTCCAACGTGACGTCACTTCTGGTCGTTACCTGTGGAGCTGCTGGACGAGTCGTTGCCGTAGCCCTCGCAGCATCCGCCCACGCCGTTGTTCATGTCGCCGTCCCGACCTGCAACGTGCGCGTGATATACATGTATGTTGGGGTTGTGAGTAAAAAAACCAAATGAGGCGCGTCGTGGAAAACCCGAGCTTAATGCATGTGCGTTAAGTGTCGTCCCGCATCAGCCTGTGCGGATCCTGGACGGCACTTTCCGCATACAGTGGATTTATGTTCAGAAGAGACTACCTCGAAACAAAAATTACCATAAACACGGAAAGTGTCGTCCTGGATTAGCATGTGCGGACTGCACAGGCTAATAAAGGACGATACTTTACGCACATGCATTCAGCCAGATTTTGCCACGACACGCCTTAAATGTTTATTTTATAACATTTCTTGATACGTCTCTGAAACAAGCAAGCGATAACTTTTGGTAATTATTTTGAGTTCTCCCGAGTTGCACACACTTTTACAATTAAATTATGTATGCCAGTCAATTGTCATGGGAAATTCAAAATAACGAATCTTTGCTTTATGTGTTTTATGTTTACAGAACGGTTCATTAGTCATAAATAGTTATACAGCTGGAACAAAATATGGATCGTGGAAATACCATAAACTAACAATACGAAGTAGATCAAATTAATTTCAATTAAAAACAACCGATAGTGCATGAGCATGTCAGCCCCTGACAATAGTAATCAATTATCAGTGGTAACCTTTCCATCCGTTGATCTGATCCGGGCTGAAACCGGCGTTGTTGTATTTCCCGGAAGTGGGCTGCGAGCCGGCGGCGGGCTGGAAGCTTCCGGTCTCCTTGTCGAACCCTCCCTGGTTGTTGACCATGTCGCCGCCTAGTATAAGTTACGCGTGAATTATGGGAAAGTATTGTCTGACCATGTCCATTATGTACCTATTAATATCCCCCCCCCCCCCGTGGTGGGAGAGGCGGGCATATACGGGACTTTAGACAGAAAGCGATTCAGGCGGGAATTTGACACTCAGAATGATTCCGTGTCCCGCGTAAATACACTTTGGTCGGATTTTATATCCCGGTAATATTGGACCCCCTGGTCATTTGATATCCCTATAGCATCTGAGTGGATTTAGACAAAAATGCTTGGCTCTAGGGTAAGTACTCCGCTCCCCCATCCCCTGGGGGGAAATATTGATAGCTGCATAAACGACGGTTAATTACTATGTGCAGTTTATTCAGCCTGAATGTATCACTTTGATCGGTAAATGGGGGCTGTTTACAGACATTAGAGGTACACTGACAATGAGAAATATGTTAAACATAACATCATAGGGGTTGTTCACAGACATTAGAGGTACACTGACAATGAGAAATATGTTAAACATAACATCATGGGGGTTGTTCACAGACATTAGAGGTACACTGACAATGAGAAATATGTTAAACATAACATCACAAACATCCTGGTCAGAAATCCTCTATTATTAGCGATTATATGCATGTATACTATCTTTAATTTATATATAATTACATGTACGTATTTTAATTGAAGGTGCGGGCGTATAATTCCACATGTAAACACGCCGTTGCTTGAATATAAATATAAAAAAAGTCCAACAGCTCTGGGCTTGAGTAGGAATATTACCTCCAACATTCAAGACTCCAGATTTCATTGGGTCTATGTTTGCGACGCCACTTCCGCTTCCGCCTCCACCACCGAGCGCGCCACTGACAGCCGACCCTGATCGTATCAGACGATAGGCACAAAGGCCACATACCATCAGTAATACAGATTATGTAATACATCATTGTCTAAATTTGAGGCGTGTCGTGGGAAACCTGGGCTTAATGCATGTGCCCAAAGTGTCGTCCCAGATCAGCCTGTGCAGTCCGTACAGGGTAATCCAGGACGACACTTTTCCGCTTTTATAGCATTTTCTGTTTCAAGGAAGTCTCTTCTTAACATAAATCCACCGTAGGTGGAAAGTGTTTTCCCGGATTAGTCTGTGAGAACAGCACAGGCTGATCCGGGTAGACACTTAACGCACATACATTAAGCCCGGGTTTTCCATGACACGCCTCATTTATTTATGACGGAAAGAACGGCATTCAAATGGTTCATAACACGGCCGAAACGAAAGCATAACCAGGAGACAATAATAATATGTAATGTAACTTAATAACTGCATTCACAATGGCAATCATAATCTTTGGACAGCAAACAACAACAAGCATACTGTAAATTTGATTTCGCGGTGGTCTCATTTTCATGTACTTCGCTGTCCGAACATAACGCGAATTTTAGAACCCGCGTAATTTTCTTTTTGCAGGATTATTAAAATTATAGATCAAATAAAAAATAATACATCAATTTAAGACCGCGCGAATAAGCCGTCGATCTAGAATGCGCGAAATTTAGACACCGCGATTTTACAGTATATGAATACCTATAGCAGATGTGACCTGACCCCCCGTCCCGCCTGTGCCACCGTTTTGGTTGCCATAGAACTGTCCTGCCTGACCGTCTCCTCCCATCCCGAACTGCTGCTGCCCGCTGGCGCTCTGGCCGCCCATGGTGTTGCCGAAAGTTCCACCAAATCCGTCCATCGTGGCATTGGAGCCGCCAAATCCGCCCGGGGTCAGACTCTCCGCCGTACTTCCGCTGCCACTGGTTCCACCACCTAACGCACTACTTATGGCACCGCCAACACCACCACCTGAACTTCCACCTCCACCGCCGAGCAAACTTGAGGCGGCGCCGGTCGTGGACCCTGTGCCCCCTGAGGAGCCACCAGCGCTGCCAGGGGACGAACCGCCTGTTCCAGTTCCTGTGCCACTGGTTGCTCCTCCAAAACCACTTCCACCGGAACCAGATCCAAAACTACCACCAAAGGCGTTTCCGGATCCAAAATCACCGCCAAACGCTGAACTGGAACCTCCGAAACCTGATCCATCACCAAACCCTGAACCGGCAGTACCAGTACTTGAGCCACCACTTCCGGCGCTTGTCCCTCCAGTACTTCCACCTCCGCTTA